>JAOTQH010238010.1:0-13003 GCA_025631255.1 Cornus kousa
GCTTCTAAGAAGGCTTCATCAAAATTGAACGGAACATCCTTGGGAATAAGATTACATAAGGGCCGGGATATTTTATTAAAATCCTTGATGAAGCGACGATAGAAACTAGCATGTCCAAGAAAAGAGTGGATTTGATGGACTGAATTTAGAGGTGGAAAGTTAGAGATTAACTCAACTTTGGCTTTGTCAACCTCAATTCCCCTTTTTGAAATGACATATCCTAGAACAATGCCTTCTTGGACCATAAAGTGACTCTTCTCCCAACTTAAAATTAGTTTTGTCTCCTTGCAACTTTGAAGCACAAGGGATAGATTATGGAGACACGAGTCAAAGGAGGAGCCAAAGACTGAAAAATTGTCCATGAAAACTTCCAAGAACTTTTCAACCATATCAAAAAATATGGACATCATGCAGCTTTGAAATGTTACCTGTGCATTGCATAGCCCAAAGGCATGCATCTATAGGCAAAAGTTCTAAAGGGACATGTGAAAGTTGTCTTCTCTTGATCTTGGGGGGCGATTGTCACTTAGTTATAGCCAAAATAACCATCAAGAAAATAATAGTAGCTTTGGCCGGCTAGCCTTTCTAGGATTTGATCAATGAATAGGAGTGAAAAATGATCCTTCCTAATGGTAGAATTTAGTTTCTGGTAGTCAATACACACACACCACCCAGTGGTGGTACGTTGTGGCACGAGTTCTCCGCTGAATTTTCAATAACGATGAGGCCAGATTTCTTGGGAACAACTTGAGTGGGGCTTACCCACTTGCTATCAGAGATGGGGTAGATGATTCTCATATCTAGCAATTTGATCACTTCTTTCATGACCACTTCCTTTATGTTAGGATTCAACTGGCGCTGGACCTCTATAGAAGGCTTTGTGTCATCCTCCATATGAATGCGATGCATACAAATAGAGGGGTCGATTCCTTTCAAATCAGCCACTGCCCAACCAATAGCTTCTTTATGCTCTTGTAGCATCGCTAAAAGGCTGGTTTCTTGGTCTTTCAGAAGGTCCGATGCAATGATGACAGGAAGATTTTGATTTGCACCAAGAAACATATACTTGAGGTGGCCTGGAAGCGGCTTTAACTCAAGTTGTGGTGGAGATTTCAAAAATTGGATGGGAGTAGTAGTGGAAAGTTGAGGAAGTGGCTCTCTTGGTATTTTCCAAGGAGAAGAATCCATAATAGCACCAATGTCAAGCAAAGAATTTACTTCTTAGATGGATTAGTCAATATCAAAGTTTGAGAAGTTGAAGTGAGACATGCAAGTTTCAAGGGGATCTTTGCTTAGAATAAAGGGGAGAGATTCTTCAACCACTTTATCAACAACATCAATAAGAAAACAATCATCCTCATTGAAAGGATGTTGAGTTGCATGGAAGATATAGAGTTTGACTTGCATGTTTCCAAAGGCGATGTCCATCACCCCGGTTCAGCAATTAATGTAAGTGTTAGCCATAGCTAAGAATGGCCTAGTGAGGGTCACAGGAATATGCTTCTTTGGATCATGGACCGGTTTTAGTGTCAAGAACCACAAAGTCTACTAGGAAGTAGAATTTGTCCACTTTGATTATGACATCTTTAAGATTGCCCCGTGGATGTTTGACCGATCTGTCAGCAAGCTGCAAGACCACGGATGTTGGCTTAAAATCCCCCAACCCAAGTTGTAAGTAAACTGAGTATGGAATTAAGTTCACACTAGCTCCTAAGTCAATGAGAGCACTCTTTATCTTGTTGTAACCAATGACATACGAGATTATTGGGGCACCCGGATCCTTATGCTTGGAAGAAGTGCTGTGCTGAATGATTGCACTAACATTCTCAGTTAATCTTACTTTCTTTGGTAAATGATTTTTGGAAGTGCACTTTTAAATGCATAAATCCTTGAGAAATTTTACATAGGGAGGGATTTGCTTGATAGCATCCAAGAGAGGTAAGTTGATCTTTACTTGCTTGAAAACTTCCCACATGTCTTGAATTTTGCAATTCCTGTTCCCAAAATGTGTCGACTCTTGGAGACATTGAGGAAATGGAACCTTAGGCTCGTAAGAAGTTTTCATATTAGGGGTTACAAGCTTTGGATTTTCAAGAGTGGAATTTAGATTAGATGAGCTAGGATTTGGATTTTCTGAAGGAGAATTTTTGTTATCTTGGCTTCCATTAACCTTGTTCTCCACAATTCGACCACTCCTAAGAGTGGTGATTGCTTGGACATGTTCATGACTCGTCCCACTCGGAGGAGGGGTTTCATCAATCATATGCATCCCTCTAGGATTCTCAAATGGTTAAGCGGGAAGCTTAACCTTATCCTTTTGAAGTAATTAGTTCATAGAGTTAGCTATTTGTCCCATTTAATTCTCAAGTTTAGCTATGGATTGAGTATGAGAATAAACCATTTGGAGAGTGGGCTACAAAGATGTCAAGAGTTGCTTGTTGGATTCCATCATTTGCTTATTTAAGGATTCCATCATTTGCTTATTTGCAGCCACAATCTCATCAGTTGGAAATACAGGAGGTTGAGTAGAGACATTTGAATTGTAGGGTGAAAGGTAACTTAAAGAGGCCTGAAATTGCCTATTTTGAATTTAAGAAGAGAGCTAATTTTGATGCCCTTGATTTTGGAATTGCAAATTTTGTGGGGCTTGCTGCCTCCATGAAAAATTCGGATGATCTATCCATCTCGGATTGTAAGTATTGGAATAAGGATTATTTCCAGGCCTTGAGAATATGGCATTTGCTTGCTTTTGATTGGGACAAGAAAATTACTCCGGTGTGGGGCAATCTTCCGAAAGATGGAATGGGCTAGTACCTGATGCACGCACCATACTTACCGAATTTTGAGACAAAGAGGGGGAGAAATGTGGTGCCATCAATTGAAGTGCCTAAAAATGGAAATAAAATGAAATCAGTTTAAAACAGTAAAGTAAAATAGATAAAGGTACGAGAATGCCTACGCTTAACGGGTTTAAATGCGCACTTTTTAGTGCTCATCAAGGTGCTTTGATTAAAGCTTGGGTTGAGCTCTTATACCGAACAAGTCATCGGCAAAAACATGTGCCTGGAGGCAGCTGACCCGGGCCCATGTTGTCCCATTAAAAAAATAATACCAACTACCTCAACAGCCTCATAAAAAAAATAATTAAAAAAAAAAAAAATCACTTTCAGTATGAAAGTATCCAATGAACATGACATTAATTTCATTTAGTCATTTTTTATCCACTAAAACTCTAATTTAGATGGTATAAACGGTCATTTTTATTGAAGATATTGGAGGTTCGAGTCTGAGAATAAAAATAGATAGTAAAAGTGTGTTTGCTTGAACTTTCGAAAAAATAAAATATTACAGAAAGAAAGAACTTGATCTTTTGAATAATTAGACAACAGAGAGATTGGTTATATATCTTTCTTTTTCTGCACACAGCTATAGTATTAATTTTTTATTCTTTTTCTTTTTCTGCACACAACGTACAGAGATATCGGAGAGAGTTACTCTGGGTGTTAAAGAAGGCGAGATAATGAGAGAGCTTCCAGATCGGGTCCTTGTTGGTTTGAGAATGAGAAAAACAATGTGCTTCAGGAGAGCGAGCCCTAGGTTCGACTGAAGAGATGAAAAATGTGGGTCCATATTAGTAAAGTGAGTGAGGGCATATGGAAAATTACATGAAATAGTAACTTAATTATTTTAATAAAATTAATAGTTATATTTTATGTCCATATCAGCAAATTTTAAAAATTCATCTCAGTGTAATTTGACTTGTTTTAGTTCACAAGCCCTCCCTAAATTCATTTTTCTATAATCTCCACATAAATCAAAAGAACAAATAAGTTTTTATTGTTTAAGAATTTTGATGGAAATAAATGATAAAAGTAGGATATGTTTGTCCTAATAAATTTTTTTTTTTTTTAAATTTAGGACATATTTGGAATATGTTATGATATTGTTATTCTGATATTGATTTATAAATTTGGGCCCATATCATGTTTGGGACGGTTAATATTTGTTTGGAATAATTTATAACATATCGAATTTTTTTGTCCAAACCCGTATCACAAAATTGGTGATATTGTGTGTTTTAGTATTATGATAGAGAAACTAAAACAAATTTTTTAATTTCTCAAAACAAATTTTTGTTACCAAACATGATTTCGATTTATACCCAAATTAAACACTCTTAAAATAAATAGTTGTTTCGATATTGACAAAAAATATAACGCCTGAAATATATGGCATGCCAAATTGGGGGATTAACACGTAATTTTCCCGTTTTAAGTTTGGACTTGGAGTGGGCTACCATACCTGTTATTGAATAAGGTCAAAATCTCTCTCTGTACTGCGGTAGCCATTCAAAATATGTCTCTCTCAGTAGTAATTGGTGGATTTTGTTTGGTGGTTTCTTTTATACGGTTATTGAGGTACTTAGTATTATTTTTTCTTTACTAATTTATTTTACCAATTTTTTGTCCAGGGTATATTTTACCATTTATTTATTTTTTTGAATTTTGATGCAATCTCATTTTTTCCCTTTTTTTGTTTTTGTTTTAAATCCTATTAATATAATTAAGTAGTCCAAGTGAGTTTGCGGACTAGAACAAAATGTTTATAGATATAGATATATATATATATATATATATGTAAACGTAAGAAATTTTCTGTACTAATTTGACAGAGTTCTCTCACTTTTACAATGATCATACCCCTCCACTCCTTACTCTACGCCTATTTATAGGCAATTACAAGAGCTCTTTGGGCCTTCAATTTTGGGCCTTCTTTACAATAGGTTGGGCTTCTCTTGCTGGATCTCCCGAGCTCGACCCAGTTGGTGACACCATTGTATGGGTTGAATCTAGCTGGCTGACCCGATGCCATGTTCGCGGGTCATATCCGGCCCATGCCATTTCCAGAACCCTCAACTGCCCCCATAATTGCCCCCTAATTAATTACGGGGTAATTATTAATGGCTGTCAATGATAACTCTGACGGCTCAAAAAGACCTCATGGGAAAATGTACGGTTAGATTGAGGAACGGACGGTTGGATCTGGATCCCACGTCTTCGAGATTCGAGAAACTCCTCGCTTTTCTGACTTCTCAACTTTCGAGTCCCTCATGCTTTTATAAGCTTCGAAGATGTCTTTTCAACCTTTTTTCACTGTCTCTATTCTCCCTCACTGTTAATTGCTACTTTACTTGCGTTGTTCAAGTCTTCGCTTGTCTTCTTCGAATCAAATCAAATCTCCTTTGGCAAATCTTTGCAAAAGCTTATTTTTCGATGATCTTGCAGCGCTTCTTCACGGTGTTCAATCTTTTGAGGTTAGTTCTGCACCTATCTCCCTCTCTAAGAACTTTGTTGTCCTCTTATACAATTTCTTCTTGTTCTAATCATGAGGATCGATCTAGATATCCTACGTATGAAACTCAATCTTCCCGATAATATTCAGATTAGGTTGTGTCCTAAAAATGTAGATATCAAAACCGGTGTTGGCCTTGCCCCCGGCGAAGTTCTATTCTCATACCTTCATCTTAATATCATTAGGTTTCCTCTGCACCCCTTCTTTAATTATGTTTTTAATAAATTGAAACTCTCCCCTATGTATGTGAACCCTAATTTCCTTAGGATCCTATCAGTCTTGTTGCTCTTAGCCCGTGACAGAGGTCTGGATCTTGACCTCATAGATCTTCTCCTCTGCTACAAAGTTAGCAAAATGCAGAATACTAAACCATTCTACCATTTCTACCCATTCGATAAGATGTCCATATGCACGGACAAGATGAGTTCTGAGAAAGGTTGGAGAGATAATGTGATAGTGGTTAGTGGGGCCTGGTCTTCTCCAGCTGTAAATGACTACCCTATCCCGAGCACCTTTGGCGAATGTTCTGTCTCTTTTTATAAGAGATTCAAGACACATAAAAATGATTCTGCCTGTGAAATTTGTGTTCCCCGCTTCTGCACTTTCTTATGCCATGCCTTAGACATTCCCTGTAATGACCTGAGCTACAGTATTTGCAGTGACAGAATTAATTATTTGAAGGAGTACGTTCTAAATGACGTTCCTTCTTGTTCAGATCTCCTTACTTCAGAGAATCTTTTAGACATATCATCCCTTGGCAGCACCATGAGCCAGTTTAAAAATCCCTCCTTCAGTATGACGAAGGATGCTCCTCGGGCCATTGTCACTCCTGCTGTAAATGACAGTTATTCTCCGGCTTCGGCTTCATCCTCAGCCACTGTTTCTGACACCACTCCCTCTACCAATCCTACCGAGGTTACTGCCAGCCCAGTCACCAACATTCCCCCAGTTAACCTGAGCATAACTTCCTCTACCGGTACTCGCTCGGCTAGTATTGCTATTGCCGCTAAGGAGAAGGCAAGTGGAAAGAGGCCTCAGCCTGAAACTCCCCCTAGTCCGGATGATACCCAACTAACCAGAAGGGTTCACCCCTCCGTATTGAGGGCGCCTCTGCCACTTTCATCCAGACCTCCGGCTCCTTCTGGATTCTCACCAGCCAATGTCTCTGCTTCATCTTCTGTACCATGGAGCCCCCAGTTTGCCCAAACAGATGGGATGTTTGTGATGCCAGATGAGACCATGTTTATGGATGGTCAGACTGCCATGGCCCTCTACCGGGGCACGTGGACTCCCAAGGACGTTGAGGTAGCCAAGAGTCTATCTCAAAAGGAAATTTACAGTCGCTTTCCCATGTCTGCCATGGAGGTAATTTCTCTCCTTTGATCAATAAATCTCCACATAGTTTTTTTTTACCAGAGTATCTCTGACTTTTTGCTTTGTCTTAATTAGTTATCTTGCATATCCTTGCAAACCCTCTTTGGCATGTTGGCTATGCAGAAGCAGACTGAGTCACTGAACGCCAGGGTTCGTTAGCTCAACGACAACCTTAAGGCAGCTAATAAAGAGAGCAGCATCCTCGGCACCAAAAATGCCGAGCTGATGACTCAACTAAGTGATGCTCAGAGGGAGAGAGATGTCCTTAAAAAGGACACAGAATCTCTCCAGGATGAGAAGAATGCTCTCCAGTTGGAGAAGAACATCTGGCAGACCGAGCGCGAATCGCTCAGGAATGAAAAAGAAGAGCTCCAACGCCTCCTGTGTGATGAGCAAACCGCTCGGATGGCATTTAAGAAGAGAGCATTAGAAGAGCGCAACACCCTGCTTGACATCATCAGTAAGGTGAATGATGGCATGTTATCTCTGCATGCTCGATTTACCAGAGCTAGAGCTATCAGGTACGCTCAGGGGTTCAGAGAGGGTTATGCTGACCGTGTTTCTCTTAAGGGCCAGAAAAGCTCTACTCCTGACGAAGTTGATAGAGATTTGGAGATTGATCCTCCTGGTGTCTATACTGACCCAGATTCTACCCCTGCTGAGGGCATTTTTGAAAAATACCAGGAGATTGCTTCCTCTCGGCTCAAGTCTACCCCTTCTAAATCTCTTCTTCTGGACGTTGTCCCTCTGTCAACTATGGTCCCCTCTGTCAATGCTTTTAATGGACAAACCCTTCAGAATGATACAGTTATTCAGATTAACTCTTCTCAACATGAGGCTACTACTGATGGTGAAGAGACAACTCAGCAACATCAAAGCGCAGATGGGACAGACGCTTCCAGTTAGGATCCCCTGTTTTTTTTTTACATTGAAATTTGCTGTGTATCCTTCTTTTGTAACTATGAAGCCTAATAAAATGATTCACCTTTTGTCTTGAATTTCATCTAGACTTTGTAACACTGTTACTAGCTTTTCTTGAATGTTTTTGAATGTATGTGTCATTAAAGTTCTTAGCAAGTTTTTGGCGTTCGGCTCATAGTGCCAGATGCCACTTACTTTTCTTAGTGGTTGGTGCTTAGCTAGAATGCCACTTGCCACTTCACTTTTTTATTTTTAGCAAGTTTTTGGCATTCGGCTCATAGTGCTAGATGCCACTTACTTTGCAAAGTGATTGGCACTCGGGTAAAATGCCACTTACCACTTTCACTTTTTCTTTTTTTGGCAAGTGTTTGGCGTTCGGCTCATAGTGCCAGCTGCCACTTACTTTATAGAATGATTGGCGCTCGGCTAGAATGCCACTTGCCACTTTCACTTTTTCATTTTTTGGCAAGTTTTTGGCATTCGGCTCATAGTGCCAGCTACCACTTACTTTACAGAGTGATTGGCGCTTGGCTAGAATGCCACTTGCCACTTTCACTTTTTCATTTTTTGGCAAGTGTTTGGAGTTCGGCTCATAGTGCCAGCTGCCACTTACTTTGCTATCTTTTCTTAATCAATTTTTTGGGATAAGAATATCACTTTTATAAATCTCAGAAGTCTATATATTCCCATATATTCAACTGAAGATGGACAAAATTAAAATTTGAAATTCTAACTTTTTATTGATAATACCTCTTCAGAGATGTGGCATTCCAGGGCTTGTTAACCAGCCTTCCTGCCATGGTCTCCAGGACGTACGCCCCCTTTCCTATCACTTCTGCAATTCTGTATGGGCCTTCCTATGGTGACATCATCTTTTTTACTATCCCCGCCTTTCTCTTTAGAACCAGATCACCAGGAGAAAAGTCTCTATGCTTCACCCTTTTGTTGTGGCAATTGGTTAATGTCTACTGATAGGACACGAGCCTTATTGTTGCAGCATCCTTTTTTTCTTCTAACATATCAAGGTTGAACCTCAGCATTTGATCGTTCTGCTCCTGATTCCATGCTAGGCTTCGGACAGTTGGGACCAAATTTTTAACTGGTATAACTGTTTCGGTTCCATAGGCCATGGCGAATGGGCTTTCTCTTGTTGGCCTTCTAGGAGTCATTCTATAAACCCATAAGACGTTCAGGAGCTCATCCAACCACTTCCCTTTATGATCTTCCAGCTTCTTTTTGATGTAAGCGAATATTGTTCTGTTTGTAATTTCTGTTTATCCATTGCCTTGAGGAGGACTCACTGCTACCAATTTCTGGTTAATTCCATATTCCTCTAGCAATTCTCTTACCTGTTTGCTATCAAGGTTGGTTCCATTGTCCATAACAATTGCCCTCGGAACACCGAAATGGTAAATAATGTTATTCCATATGAGCGTCTCATATGAGTCTGAGTAACACTCGGATATGGTTCTGCCTCCACTCACTTGGTAAAGTAATCCGTTGCTAATAGCACATATTTGTTCTGAGCTCTTGCAGTTGGCAGAGGACCAACCACATCCATCCCCCATTGCGCGAAAGGCCATGGTGTGGCCATTACATGCAAGTCCTCTGGTGGTTGGTGAATCAGTGGTCCGAACCTTTGGCATTTATCACACCGTCGGGAGAATTCTTCAGCATCTCTTGACATATTTGGCCTGAAGTACCCTTGCGTCATTGCTTTGTGTGCCAAAGACCTTCCCCCTGAATGATTTCCACACACACCTTCATGAATAGTTAGCAGTATCTGCCGAGCCTCCGTGGGGGTCACACATTTCAAATATGGCCCGAAAAAAGACCTCATGTACAACTGGTTGTGCACTAGGGCGTACTTTGCAGCATTCAACTTTATTTTTCGGGCCTCCTCTCTTTGCTCAGGCAGAGTACCATCCCGAATATAAGTTACAATTGGATCAATCCAACTTGGCTCATACGGAATGACATTAACCTGCCACGGATTTAAGCATGAAGGTTCCTCAAAAATGGATGGCTGATTCACGACACCCACAAGGATCACTCTCACCAATGTTTCTCCAGAACTTGAGGCGCTGCATGCTAACCGATCTGTGTATTCGTTATGTTCCCTCGATATTTGAATAAATTTGATTCTATCAAAATCCTTGGTTTCTCGCATGACAGCAGAATGGTACGCTTCCATCAACTCATCTTTAGCTTCATATTCCACATTTACTTGCCGAACAACCAACTGTGAATCACTGAAAACAATCAAATTCTTGATCTTAAGCTCCTTGGCTAGCTTAAGTCCGGCCAATAGTGCCTCT
Source organism: Cornus kousa (assembly GCA_025631255.1). NCBI lineage: Eukaryota > Viridiplantae > Streptophyta > Magnoliopsida > Cornales > Cornaceae > Cornus > Cornus kousa. The sequence continues at coordinate 9,966 of JAOTQH010238010.1, forward strand.
TATTCTGCCTCATTGTTCGTGGCTCGGAATTCAAGTCGGAGGGCTTGACTTAGGGACGTGCCTTCTGGAGTTTGAAGCTTGACCCCAATGCCTGCCCCTATCTGATTTGAGGACCCATCAACAAAGAGTTTCCATAAGCAACTTCGAAGGTCTTCTTCCACATCCTCTGAATCACATTCCAGTAAGAAATCAGCCACTGCCTATCCTTTTATTACCGTTCTGGGTTCATACGTTATGTCAAATGAGCTTAGCTTTATAGCCCACTTCGTCATCCTCCCTGAGAGGTTTGGCTTGTGCAGGATAATTCTTATAGGAAAAGGGATCAAAACGACGATGGGATGGGATTCAAAATAAAGCCTGAGCTTTCTTTTCGCGTGTACCAGCGAGAGTATCACTCGCTCGGCCCTAGAATACCTTCGTTCGACCTCGGTCATTGTTTTGCTAACATAGAAGACCGGATTTTGCTTTCCCTCTTTACAACGGATCAAAACTCCACTTGTCGCGATGCTGGATACCCCGAGGTATAAGAATAGCTTCTCTCCTGGTTCGGGGGCATACAGGACTGGTGGATTCTGCATATATTCCTTCAGACGAGTTAGTTCTTGCCATTGTTCATCCCCCAAGACCTATCTTCCATGGTTCAGAATCGTGTCAAAGAAAGGTTTACAACGGTCTGATAACTTGGAGATGAACAGGCTTAATGCAGCTATCCAACCTGTGAGGGCCTGTACTTCTTTGATTGTTTTTGGTTCAGCATTCTTTGTCAGAGCTTCTACTTGTAATGGGCTAGCTTCTATGCCTCTATGATTAACCACATGCCCCAGGAACTGACCAGAACTCACGCCGAATGAACATTTGGTTGGATTGAGCTTCATTTCATATCTCCGCAACACATCAAATACCTCTTGAAAATATTTCAGATGATCATCTTTGTTTCTATTTTTTACGACCATACCATCGATGTAAGCCTCTACAGTTTTCCCTATTTGAACCTTGAAAATTTTGCTAATAAGCCTTTGATAAGTTGCTCCGGCGTTCTTTAATCCGAACGGCATTACCTTGTAGCAATAGGTTCCTCGCTCGGTAACAAAAGATGTTTTCTCTTCATCAGTCGGGTCTATGGGGATCTGATTATAACCTGAGTAAGCATCTAAGAAAGTTAAACGCTCGTACCTAGTAGTAGCATCCACCATTTGATCAATCTTGGGCAACGGGAAGCTATCATTTGGACAGGCTTTGTTTAAATTAGTGTAGTCAATGCATACTCGCCACTTCCCATTCTTCTTCTGCACAACAACAACGTTAGACAACCAATCGGGGTAGTGCACTTCCCTTATAAATCCCGCACCAAGCAACCTATCAACCTCTTCCGCTATGATCTGGTTACGTTCTAGAGCAAAGCTTCGCTGCTTCTGCTTTACAGGTTTGACATTGGGATTAATGTTCAGGGAATGACCAGATATCGAAGGGCTAATTCCTGGCATGCCCAAGTAACTCCAAACAAATACATCGGCATTGTGAGATAAGAAATTAACTAATTCTCGCTTCTCTTCTTCAGTGAGTCTTATTCCCACTCTGGTAGTTCGTTCTGGCCCTGACTGATCGATCTGCACTTCAATGAGGGGTTCTTCAGTCAAGTCTTCAGGCTCCCCCTCCCCATTTTGCTTGGGTGGAGGATCCTGTAATTGCTATCTTGGGCTCGGTGAATGGATAGGTGCTTTCCCTTTTCCAGCATTCTTTAATGTCACGGAATAACACTCTTTAGCTGCAACTTGATCCCCATGAATATCGATTACTTTATTTCCTTCCGGGCCTAGGCATCTCATCACTTGATGCAAGGTGGAGGGAACACCTTGAACTCTGTGGATCCACCACCTGTCGATCAGAAGGTTGTAAGATGGATGGATCTCAACAACCACAAAGTTCTCCATCAACACCCTTTCTGCAGCCTGCACTGCTACTTCCACCATACCGATGGGTTCCACTCGTTTTCCATCGAACCTAAGCAATGGATTTCCGGTGGGCTTAAGCTTCTCAGGCTCTATCTCAAGTCGATCGAACGTATCCCTTGGCATAATGTTCGCACTACTCCCAGGGTCAATCAGAACTCTTCGTACTAAGCATCCGGCCACTGTCAAGCTGACAACTAAAGGATCCTCATGGGGAACCTGAACACGCAGCTGGTCAGTTCTATCAAACTTTATCTGCGTTGATGCGTTCTGCTGGTGGATAGTATTCACGCTACCTATCCTTCTCTTCATCTGTGCCTGGCAAAGGTGCGTTCGGAGCAGCTCTTCTGACTCTTCAGTAGATCTGGGCCTGCCATGAATAGCGTTGATTATTCGAACTGGTTGTGAGTTATTAGAACTCGACTTCTAATTCCACTTCACTTGTTCCATCGGCCGGTTCTGCTCTACCGCCGAGCCTTGAACATAATTTGAAAATTCTCCTCTAGCTATCAACATTTCCACCTGCCTCCTCAAATTTCTACATTCATTTGTCTGATGGCCAAAGTCAGAATGGAAGGCACAATGCTTAGATTAGTCTCTCTGCTCAAGAGGCTGTCTGATTGGCAAAGAAGGTCGGAACTTGTCTTTGTTTTCCTAATACAACCTCGCTAAAGTAACTTTCAGAGGAGTAATCAGTTCTTCTTCTTTAGGCCTTTTCTCTGCTTTCCAAGAGGTCTGTCGCTGAGACGGAGCTGGCTTTTGCCGCATCTTGGCCTTAGATTTTTCCACTGTTGAGATAATTGAAGTCTTTCTTGCATTTGCTGCCTCTTCCTCTTCCAAACGGACGAATCCGTCAGCTCTTTCATTCAACTCATCCATAGTCTATGGTGTCTTCACCACTAGACTGGTGTGGAACGGAGTTCCTCAAATCATGGCCAACTTAAATGCTTGGACTGCTGTAGATGGATGGCACTCTATCACCATGCTTTTAGTTAGATTGAATCTGGTAAGTAAGGCTTGTAGACGTTCGTCCTCATGCTGCCTCATGGTGAACAAACTGGATACATCCTTTGCCGGACGCTTATTCCC
>JAOTQH010238020.1:0-13003 GCA_025631255.1 Cornus kousa
CATAAAAATGCACTACTCAAATGTCATGCTACCATGAGAAATAAAATGCACAAATGCAAATGGACTCAACCACAATCCCGCGCGCAATACGTGAAAAGACAAAAATACCCCTGTCTCCACGAATTACTGAAAAAATGAAAATGCAGAAAAATCGGAAACATCATAATTAGTAATATAAGATTTTTAAAAAATTATATTAAGAGTTGTTGATTTTTATTTTCTATATTCAATTATTTCATTACTTTGTCATAATAATATTTTTATTTTAAATAAACAAATAACATTTAATATTTTGTTTGTGATTATACATGTATAATGCCAATTTTTCTTAAGAAAAAAAATTGTTCAAAATTATTGAGTAAACTTGTGTTAGAAATGTTTGATAGTGTCAGTTTAAGTATTAAATAAGTATGTCCGAAAGTGTTCAAAATAATAATAAATTATTATTTATTTACGAACACGTGTTCGAGAAGTGTCCGATGAGTGTCGGTGGCCGACACAAACAAGACATGAGTACGAATCCTTAATCGAAATATCATACTTCATAGCTTACATACTATTTGTATACGATCATATTTATAATACAATAAAAATAACTTGTAATTTATTAAATCATCTTTATATAGATATATACTTTCTCTCTCTACATTATAGTTTGATGTTCTATCTCTAAGAAGCTCCTGCAAGCTTAGAGCCTCCAAGTTTTGTTTTGTTTTTTTTTTTTTTTTTTTGAAAAGTAAAGGTAAATTGATTAATTTTAAAGAGATTACAAAATAGCCTGAGGAAGGCTACAATAATACAAGCCCAACCCAAAAGGCGGCCCAACACCAGAATAACTAACTAAAAAGAAAATTATAACCTCCAATGGAGGAACAAGTAGGAAGCGTGACTCGAAGCAGTCAACAATCCGGTACACAGTAGGAACTGTGGCGAGGTGGTAGTCACACCTTTCTTTGACTAATCAGGTGGATTCCTAAAGCCGACCACCAATATGAAGATGGGGCTATAAGGAAGAAGAATTAGTTAAAAGTGGTCGTTCACAAGGGAGAACAGTATAGATGTAAGACTTTCTGAGTCTTAAGGTGAGTATTCTAACTCTTATACCTGAATCATCTTCTTCTTGCATGAAAATGAACTCTATAAATTTTTTAAAATCTCCATTTCCCCAACAAATCTCTTTATAAAGGGAAGAGTTTATACCATTTAAACTATAACGAGATAGTTCAAATCTTATACTCTGTACTTTTATACGAATGAATTTGTTAAAGGTAATACAATTTTTTTTCCCCCAATATGATGGAATTTTTTTATAAATTTGTCAAAGAAAATACAATTTCACAAGAGGATTAATCTCAGACAATTTTAATTTTTTTGGTTAAGTAAGTCATCTGGAAAGATCTTCTCCTCACAAACTCTCTCTCTACCCTTTCTATCTGCAACACACTCCTCCTTCCCCTCCATTTTTTCACCTGCTCCCTTTATGGGAGTAGAGATCGAGGTGTTGTTTTGCCTCCCATAGTTTTAATAATCCTATTCTCTCTCCCCTAGCAATCGTCGAGGGTCTCTGTGAGCAGAGTCTCTCTCGTTTTATCGAGAGTTTGTATTTCCCATTTATTGTTTTGCGTCGTCTCAGAGGATCAGCGTTTTGTTAGTCGTCGGAGATGAATTTGTATGAATGATCCTTTTTTTTTTTTTTTTTTGGGAGGGAGCAAATTTGCGATGGGAAGTGGATCTGATACATCTGAGCACTATGCCGAAGTTCGACATCTGTGGTGCTTGCGATGTTGTGCTCGGTTCCTTGATGGATCTGCTTCGGCGTTCGGTCTATGATTTTTTGGTAAGTGAACTCTTAGCATCATGGTTAATGGTTTGGCACAATATTTTTGGATGTTCTCTTTTCGTTGTTGGTGGGCCCGGTCCTTGGCTATGTTGATACTTTCTAAATATCAAGGTTGTGATTCTGACCTTAGTGGGTGTTGTTTTGATTTAGATATTTTGTTTCTTTGTTTTGTATATAGTCTAATGTTCTTGTCCACGTAGGTATTTGATCTTGCCAGGGTTAAAAAAAAATAAAAATAAAAATAATAAAAAAATCCTCAGACAATTCTGCCCTTAGAGAGGTAGGAAGCACCTATAGACAAAAACTCAAATTTTCGGTCTATGGCTTTTTGCTAAGTGAACTCTTAGCATCATGGTTAATGGTTTGGCACAATATTTTTGGATGTTCTCTTTTTGTTGTTGGTGGGCCCGGTCCTCGGCTATGTTGACACTTTCTAAATATAGATTGTTGTCAAGGCTGTAATTTTGACATTAGTGGGTGTTAGTTTTGATTTGGATATTTTGTTTTTTTGTTTTGTGTATGGTCTAATGTTCTTGTCCCCCTAGGTATTTGATCTTGCCAGGGTTTTAAAAAAAAAAAAAGAAAAAAAAAGAAAAAGAAATCCAGACAATTCTGCCCTTAGAGAGGTAGGAAGCACCTATAGACAAAAACTCTAAATAATATCCTGGAGGCGTACCCCTAGAATACATTTGACCAACACCATAGGTCTAGCATTTACAGAATGAATCCTGCAATTCCTCTCATTCCAGAGATAATACAGAGTAGCAGTGAATACTACCCTCAAAACCTTGCTCTTGAAAGAATTAGCAGCTAGCTGCATTACCAGATTTGTTACACAAACCTGCAAAGAGTGAAAATCCTCTTGTATCCTAACTAAGAACCTCCCCTAGACCATTCGAGACCTCCTTAGCATACACATATTGACAAAGAATATGGTCTGAATTCTCCACGTTTTGAACCCAAGTTGTATACTTTTTGGATTTTTACTCAAACTGAGAGCCAAATAGTTGTACTAGGGTTTACAGTTAATTTCTTTTACAGTTCAATTCAAAACTAAAAATTCCCTCTTCTTTTATTTTGTTGCATTTTCTCAGTAACCAAACAGACACTAGGGTTTTAAAGAAAGGCGAAGTGAGAATGAACACAATCGCAGAGACGGTGTGGTGGGACATCGGGTCAACCCGTTTAGGACCTTCTCTATGTTCGCTTATCTTTTACAGATTCACATTGTTTAATTTCTCTCTTACTGGATACTGATTGTTATAATCTCTCTCTGTCTCTCTCTCTCTCTATATATATATATATCTGCGGCGTCAACATCTACTGATTTGGAACGGAGCAGTAACGGATGATCAGCTCTCCATGTTTGTATGTGCTTCTCTATGCGTATTTTGCCTCAAATCATAATTGATTATGAAGCATCAATTGATGTTTACATATAAATTTATTGCAATATGTGTTTCTGTATCTGTATTTTGCCTCAATTATAATTGATTTTTTTTTTGTTGATAAATCTCAATTATAATTGATTATGAAGCATCAATTGATGTGTTTCTGTATGCTTGTATTTTGCCTCAATTATAATTGATTATGAAACATCAATTGATTTTTAATTGCAACATATACATACAACATATATGTATATCTATATATCAATTTCAAATACTAATCACTTGCACGTTATATATTCATATATATGAAAATGAAAATTTGATATAATTTACTGCTTTATATACGACTTACACTTTTTTTTGGGTAAAAACTTGGAGAGAGACTAGGATAGTGGATCAACGAGGTGTGAAGAGGATATCTGGTGAACCCAGTGGGTGTTCTGCCTTTGAGGTTGATTGTGTACCGTTCCTTCCACATTTTGTGAATATAGGTTTTAAGTGTCAGCCTTTAATTGCACAAATTGAGATTTTATTCCACACCTGGCTCAAAATTGGAGTTCATTTGCCTTCAAATTGTGAATTTTTCAGTGAAAATACAAAACACTTTTGGAGGTTTAATTGGGTTTTAACTTCTATTTATTTGCTTTAGAAATTTGAGTTCGACTTTTATTAATTTACCTTGATAGACAAGTGATATGGAACTTTGCTTTCGTTTTTCTTGCAAAAATAAGGTAAATTAAAATTGGGTTCTCATTTATATACTATACTTTAGGTTGTGGGAGAATCTCAGAGGAAGGAGGAATATTTCTGCTTCACAGAACACTATTGTGCTTGTTTTTCATTATTCTAAGACATTGTGAGCAGAGCAGAACAACTTTGTGTGAGTTTTTTATGTCTTCTTTTAGTTCTAGTTACGTTTGTCATTTGTTGGGATTCTATATTTTTTCGTGTTGGTAGCAGTATAGTGCACCAAAGCCATCGTATTGTCCGCCAAGTTTGTTAAGATTTCACTAGAGATGCTTACAATCCTCAGTAATGTTTTCTCCATTCTTGAAGAGATGGGAGGAGGGTGTGCATTCCTTGCGGCAGCGACTTCAGATTCTCACAACTCCCAACAAGAAAGAAGGTCATATTGAGAACAGGTAGTCCTCCTAGGGCAAAGGATACCATTCTAGGGCAATCCTCTATTCTTAACAAACTCCATGAAAGCGTTGGGAAGAAGCCTAACAACAGTGACATGAGAAGATCACAACTTTTGGTTATCTCCGAAACAGCAATGGATGTGCGGTGGCTATGCTTCATTTCCTCCGGCAGGGGAAACTCTAAACTTCTACAACCCTGTATCAAAAGTAATTTCAATGTAGGAGGAGGTAGATCACCAAAGGGTAAAGACACCTGAATAAGAGATGAACAATTATAGGTGTGCAACTCTTCAAGGCAAATATTGTTGATGCCCATCATCATATTCATATTCATTCTCTCTGCCGATGATGCTACTGTTATGGTTTGTAGAGCATCACATTCATTGATAATTAGAATCTTGAGCATCAGCTCCCACGTCCAAAAATTACACGAGTCTCGGACATTTCTCTATGTCCAACTGTTCATGTTTTATTAATCTGGGACAATTCCGGAGGCAATTCCTTCAAGTTTGGCATCCTTGAAATCTCCAATTTCTAAAGAGAAGACAGGGTTTTGCAATTGTGGCGGCAATTCTGTTAAGTTTGTCGTCTCTGACATCTCCAATTCTTGAAGAGAAGCCGGGCCTTTCAGAAACAGCCCAACTTGATTGGACAGGAGCCTTTGACATTTGAAAATATCAAGTTTCCTTAGAGATGGGAAGCGGATGGATAATTCACCGATCAACTTGGGACAATCAACCAAAGAAAAAAAGGCAAGAGAACTCTCCAGCCACTAATGCATGCCTTTCCTCCCACTCTTTCATTTGCTTAAAGCTTAGTGTCTCTGGAGATTAAAATGGTTTGATCGAAGAAGAAGGCATCCTTATAGAACTCTCGACCCACATTTGTTATTTCTTTCATTCCTTCAATTCTTAGATATTTTAGAGAGGGTAGCTGCCCAATTGATGCCAATGAATAGCAATTTGCACGGTCTATAAATTCTAAGGACACCATGTTGCAAGATAAATTAGCTCCCTATGACCAATCCGGATATTTTGTGCTCCCATAGTTGAAGATGCTGAGAGTTTTCAACCCTTCATGAGGTTGTAGCTTGTCAAGTACATCTCTTTCCCTTATTGAATCATCCGCATCGCCACCCCATTTCAATACTAATCCTTCAAGATGTTTCTTGTCGTTCATATTGGTCTCTGATGCATCCTGACCACTTACTACATTTTCCAGCCCTAAAATATTGAGTTTTCCCTTAAGATGGCAGAGTTCCTTCAACCCACTAATCCTTGACTCATCATTCTTGCAAACTACAAAATATATTAAATGTTGGAGATCTTTCAGCCTGCTCATTTGTGTTGGAATTTCGACCAATCATCCTTTGACATCAAGATGACGCAAGTTTATTAGTTTTCCCATGTTCACAGGCAACTCAGTCAGTCATTCACAATATGAAAAATCAAATATCTGTTAATGGCACAAGGTTGTTTCAGAATTAGGTAACTTCTTGATTCTTGTCTCAGAAAGATCTAAATAGCGTAAATGTAACAAATTTTTTTGAGGCAATTTAGAAATCTGATAGTTTGACAAAGATAGAACCTTTAAGCATCTCAAGACTGGGAACATATCATGTAGTACCTTATTGCCTGAGAAACAATATCGACATCCGGTTCTTTAATATGACATGAATGCACTCAAACACTTAACCTCACTAATAACCTTGGATTTCTCAAATGCATCTTACCACGAACATATGAAAAATGACAAACTTTTTCAAAGATGTGAACAAGTGGCTTGTCATAATCTAGCCTAGAAAAGTTATCAAAAAAAGTAATTTAGCCTAGAACGAAAGCCTCAAGATATATCTTGTGCTAAGTCATTGATCAAGTCCTGCATTACAAAATAAGAATTGGTGACAACTTGACTTAGTCTTTGAAAGAAAGACCTTGATAATAATTCACGAAAGTAGTTGTTACCTTCATCTCCCACGGAATTGTTGTTTATAGGTTGCTGAACAAGATATAAGGCTATCCATATCTGGACTAACCTTTTCTTTTCAAATTTGTGATCTTTTGCAAATATCAAACTGTATGCAAAGCATCGCTTTAATTGCGAACCAAGATAATGATAACTCAATTTTAGAGCTGGAGGAATGCTGCGATCTAAACCCCATATCTCGTGTTTTAATATATCTTCCCATTCCTTAGTTTTCAATTTAGACCGCAAGAGACCTTCAAGTGATTTTACTGCTAAAGGTAGGCCACCACACTTGTTCACAAATTATCTTCCAATACTCACTAGCTCAGGATAAGCCATGCAATCTCCATTCACAAATGCATGCTTTGCAAATAATGCCCAACAATCTTCAAACGACAATTACTCCAAGGGATGACTAGGAATGTGCGCATTATTGACTCCACTACTTGTCGTTACAATGATTCCTAATCTCCTGTGCTCCAGCTCTTAAAGGTCTTCTTAGTGTGTCCCAATCAATGTAATTGTCATTCCAAACATCATCTAAATCATTTAGAAATTTCTCCTTGCCACGTTCTCTTTCAACTTGGTCTAAAGTTGATCGAGACTCTTGATGTCCTTGTTTGATGAGGTGACATCGTCAAAAAATTTCTTTGTTATCATGGAAATAACAAATATATCAGAAACACAAACCCCTGATTTAATAGGAAAATTGTCATTTATTTTGTATCATTGTATACAAACTGGGTAAGGGTTGTCTTGCCCATCCATCCCATGCCAACAATGGGGATCTCATTCCCAGTTGTGTTGCTGGACCGCAACAATTGAATTATCTTCTGTCTTCCTTCCTACCACATACCTCATCTTCATATACCAAAGATGAGGTTGGCAGTGATGGTTTCCTTTCAACATCATCTCTTAATTGAAGAGACTTTTTTTTGCAAAAAAAAAAACACTCCAACTTACTAATTATCACTTTTATTGAGGACTCAATCTCATCATTAGACAAATAAACGGAAGTCGAGACCGATGGATTAATGCAAAATAAAGATTGCTTGATCAAACTTAAAAATTGAATGAAACCAACCTATTTTTTGCTGCTTTGGGTTAGGGACTGATCATGATCAACTTCTTCCAACTTGTCCCTTAGGGCTTTGGTTGCAATTTCATCTAGCAAAGCGTCAGCTTTGTGGATAACATGTTGAAGCTCCTTGAGCCAAGCTTGCACAGATTTGTTGTTGATCTGCTTGTTGTCCGTATCATCCAGCAGTGGTTGGAGGGTCAACAAGGTTGTCTGCAGCTTGTTTCTGAGTCCATCATCAAACTTCCGTTTGGAAAATATGCGTATGAGCTCACGAGAACCCAACCGATCAAATAGAATTTGAAGGAAAGCTGAAAGAAATGCTCCACCCACCACTTCTCCAGTAATGTTCTTTTCTTCTCGAGAGTAGCTATAAAGAGGGAAATTAGCAGTGAAAAAGAGCCCTTAGATCTAGAAAGAGAGATCAGTTAGACTTAGCAGTGCGAAGAGCCTTTAGAGTGAAAGTGAGATCATGGTAGTGAAGTGCCTTTAGAGACTAGAGAGACTTATGTGAGATATAAATTTTGTAATTGTCTAATTTTGTTGTCAAAATGTGTCTGATTGAGTTGTAATTTTTGTTTTATTTTGAGTCTTGATGTCGGAAGCGAAATAACGAGTGCACGCATACTTCGATTTGGCGAAAACATCATTTAGAACAGGTATGTGTGTGAGGACACATTGCAAATATGTATTTTAGGTTGGTGGAGAGTGCATTGGATTTTTCAGGGTCAAAACAGTCTTATTTTTGCTCTTTGTAAAAGTACAACCGGTTGCACTTTTAAATAGAACTGGTTGCACTTCATGCAGAGCAAATTGCAGCTCTCAGCCAAAATAGAATCGGTTGCGTTTTCCTGAATGTGCGAGATTTTAGTTTTGTTAACTTTTTAGTTTCCTGATTTACTGAAACTTTTAGAGAAGTCGTTGTACGTTTTTAAAACGTCTTTCTATATATTTTGAGGACTCTCTAGTCTATATAAACCGCTCAAATTTCCACCCTTGTAGGGATTTTTAATGCTTCAATTAGGAAAAACAAGGATTCATCTTTTTCACAATTGTTGAAGCTTTTTGAGAGAGATTTTAAGAGAAATTTGATTTATATTTTTGAGAGCATACACTTAAACACACGAGTGATTTATGGTGATGTTCTTAATTTGATCGGATCAATACTGAAGATTCAAAGGCTGCATCCAGAAGTAGGGTTTGATCTTCTACTACAAATTCAAATCAAGTTGAAAGGAGGAATCAATCACACTATGAAGGGGTCGGAGCATTTGCAGAGTGATTGTGATCTACCAACAATCCTTCTACAAGGATCAAGGTAGTAAGCCTAAAATCTAGAGCGTTTGGACAGGGGAGTCGCAAAGACAGAGAGATATTCAACAATTGGTTCTTGGTATAGCGGATTTGGTGTGAGCCTGAGTCAGAGTCTTTGTACTTTGCTTCGATGATAATGAATCCACTCGATATTGCGAAAATCTTCGTGGTTTTCATCCCAGTTGGTCGGATTTCTTCCAACAAGGGTTCTATGCAAAAATTCTTGGTGTCATGTCTCAAACTTTATTTGCACTTTAATTTTTTGATGTTCGTTTTATTTTGGTAAAATTAAAATAAGCAAAGATTGGTAAAAAGAGCAAGTTAAACCTGTTCACCCCATTCTAGGTTATTTTTACATCAAACCTCCACATCCATTCCACATAACGCAACTCACAGTTGGTATTAGAGCTGGTTTTCTAAACAGTGATTTGTTTTGTATGGAAGTTCTTTTCAAAAATAAAAAATATTTTTTATTTAAAAAATTGTCATGGAAAATCCTGTGAGACAGGGTGAATTAAATATTCGCTTGGCTAGGAAATTCAGAAAATCGCTAAGGAATGAAAAGATTGAAAATTTTAGAAAAGAGAATTTTTCTAAATTTCATAGTTGTGAAAAAAGTATTATCATCTATAGGAAAGAATAGGAAACATAAAAGAAAAGGTGTAGAAGACTCTAAGGAAACAAAAGTTAATAGTTGGACATGTGGTGGTAAAAGTCATACATAAAATTAATGTTCAAGTCCTAAAAATAGCTTTGTTGCTAAAAGAGTTTAAATGATAAAAAGAAAGCTAAAACTATGAAGGGTGTTGTCTTGATACTTTATTTTTTCTAACGATGATAAAAATGCTTCTCTTACTTATGTTGCTATTTACAATGATGATACTGTAAAAAATTCTTCTTTGTTTGATGGAAGTAATATTGGTAAATTCGATGATTCAAGTAATGATGAAAGTGAAAAATCGGATGATGAAAAGAGTGAAGGAGAATCATAGGAAAGCAAGTTGCAAGAAGTTTTTGAAGCACTGTTAAAAATTTACAAGCTGCAGTTTAGGAGGCGAAAGCTGGTGGAAAGCGAGAAAGATGCCTTGAAGAATGAGAAAAATGTCTTTAAAAAGGAGAGACATGCCTTGAAGGAGCATGAAGAAATACAGAAATTGCTTTAGGAGAACAATGTTGAATTTGAGAATCTTCAGGGTAAGATAAGAATTTTTGAAAGTGAGGTAAGTCAAGCTAATTCTGCTTGAGAATCTCTTATTGCTAGAGTTGCTTTTATTGAACTTGAATTGAAAAATTCACTAAAGAAATTGATTGCTTTTACTTCTGCGCAGACTAAGCTTAATGAGATGATTAGTGTTTCTGTAGGACATAAGAATGGATTGGGTTTTGATGAGGCTTCAACTAGTAAGAAGGGTCAAATTGTATTTGTTAAACCCATGAACATGAATGTGCATATTTCTAAACCTAAATATGTTGTTGACCCTATGCATGCTAAGAATGTGTACACGATGTTTTATTGTTCTTATTGTGGTATAACTGGACATAGTCACGCTATAAAAAGAAAATATTTTTTTTCTTGAATTTCATGGTTATAATTCCTTTGCACAAAATAGTTTTCATGCTAGAAAGTAAAATAATTGGAATAAACCTAGAAATTTTCATGCCAAAAGGAATTCAAATAAGAAAAAGAATGCTCTTGATGTTCCTTAAAAATTTCTTCAAAAGTTGAATGTTAAAACAAATTTGGATGAAGAAAGAGGATTTGAAGTTGTATGTGCTTGCTGATGCTATGGGACTTATTTTCAATAGGTGTATGGGTGCAAACCCCCCAACTAGATTGTAAGGAGTTTTTATGATTATGGATTGTGCTAAGATGTTTATTTTGTTTCCATTGAACCAGATCTTGTATTTTAGGATAAGGTTTTTATTTTATGAGAATGTGAAGATCATGTTTTTCTTTGTTTATACATGAGTGATATTGATTTCTCTTAAATTTATTATATCTTTATAAATGCAAATTGGGACACATGATTATCTGATGAATGAAATTCTTGATGTGTAAGCTATACTTATGAAAATCAATTTGCTATATTTATCTTTATTTAGAGACATGTCTCTTAAGTTCATATGTTTGAGCACTAGTCCAACTCTAAGAAATTTAATTGAAAATCATTGAGAAGTTGATTAGATCACATTGTTTAGAGAAGCTATAAAGGTTATTGCTAAAAAAAAATAAAAAAAAATGCACATATTTATAAAAAATAAAAATAAAAATTTCAGCATGACAAAAAAGAAAAAGAAAAATCAATTGATGTGCTGAAAATCTTTGCTAAGGAAAAGGCTACCTATTGAGATTAGTTCGAAAGCTCCTAAGACTTTGAAGTGAAGCAAATTGAGTAAAAAGAAAGGAGGAGACAAGTCAAAATAGGGAATTGCTGTCTACTCATTAGAGTGAAAGCCGCCTTACTTAGGAAAAAAAAAATGTTTAATAAGCTCAAGCAATTTTATCTTGATGCTTTTTATTTAATGTGCTTTAGTTAATTGATAAATGAAATTTGATTAAATTTTGATGATGTTGGATTGCACACACACACATGAGCTTGCTAGGCAAATTTCTAAATTTTTATAAATACTACAAGTTTGGGATTCATGTTGTGATTATATGTTTGAGAATGGATTTGTTGCATAATATGTGGGTCTTATAATTTTGTTTTCATAAAGTGTTCTGAATATTTGAGAAATTTGTGGTCCTCGTATATGAGATTGAAAGATTGATTGATGCATTCTCATCATTAAAGTTGTCTTGTTTTTAATATTCAAAAAAGATTTTTTTTTTCCTTTAAATCTTGAAAAATTCCAAAAAGATTTTGTTTTATCTTTAGATAGGAATTTTATTTGTATTTAAAGTTTTTTTTTTTTTGGGTGCTTTTATGCTCCCCTATGCGTTTTGTTCTTATATGTGTTCATGCAATTTGAATGGCAAAAACATCAGTTTTTATGTTTTTTGCTCGTTCCAGTTTTGGTGCACTTTAACTTAAGTCACTTATGCATGTCATGTGCCAAATTTAAGACACCATTGCACACCCTAGACACCTCCAAGTGCCATCACTTGTTCCCATTCGTCTTTGGATGCATCGGTAAGACATTGCTAGTTTTTCTTCTTTAATCATAAGTTTAGATCTTTTATTGTATTTTGATGCTAGAAATGTAAATAATGATTCACTGAACCAGTTTGGGAAAATCATGAGGATTTGGTTGATTTTGGGTGATTCATTGCATTTGCGGTGATTGGATAAACAATGTTTAAGATTTTTTGAGGCTTTGTGTTCATATATTTGGATTGAAGTCATAGGAGTCGACTTTTAAACTTGAGGTTAGAATTAATGCATGCTAGGTGTTTGAAATATTGCCTCAACCAAGTTTTCTTATAGCCCATTTTTTTTTTTTTTTGACATGTTCTTGTAATGGCTTCAAGAAGACTAAGGTTCATGATTTGGAATTGTGATTGTGGTGAAAATTGATGTAATAGCTCCAGTCATTAAAGTTAATTTGAATGATCTTTAAGCTTTTGATCTTGGATGCTTAGGTGTTTATGATTTGGTTTTATAGACATTGAGGATATTGATTGTTAAATATAGTTTTGGAGATATTTTGATGATCATGTCTATATTTGGATGTTTTATTTAGTGATGCTATTTTGATGATGATAATTATTTGTGGATAGATTTTTTAACGAGGGAGATGGATACATGTTAGGTATTTATGTGAATGATGGATGATTTTATTTTCATGCTTATCTCTTATATTGTTCATATATGTCCATCTTGTGTGAACTTTTAGCTCAGTTTTTGATTGGATATTGATATCCCCCATTAGTTTGTTCTTTTCTTCCTTTTATGCATAGTTTGTCAGTTTCTTACAAAAGGGGGGAGAAGATGTGAGATGTAAATATGCAACTCACAGAGAGGTACTTTATGTTCAAGGGGGAGATTTCATGTGTAATTTTGAGCATATTGTTTCTATTTGTTTTGTAGATGGAACATGTGTTAAATTTCTTTCTTTTGTTCCACTTCTACTATATATTCATGTTTTTATGCTTATTGGTCCATCTTATGCATGGTTGATAGTATTATTCCTTTTCAGTGTTTATTCTCTCTTATTATTATTATTATTATTTATTTTCATTTTTTGTTAAGCTTTATTTGTCAATTTGTAATAAAATTGAGAGAAGTGGTATATCTTTGAGGGGGGAGAGGTACTGATGTTGATATTGATA
>JAOTQH010238039.1:0-13000 GCA_025631255.1 Cornus kousa
GTCCTTTCATGATCACAGATCGTGTTAGAGCTGTTGCTTATCAGTTGGCACTTTCGGATAATTTGGATCACGTCCATAACGTGTATCATGTTTCCATGTTGCGAAAATTTCTGTGAGATGAAGATCGATATCAACATATCAACGCCGGGGAGATTGAGTTGCAGTCGGATGCAACATATTTGGAGCCACCATGTCGTATCATTGACCGTCAGGATCAAATCCTTCATAATAAGGTTATCCCTTTGATGCGTGTTCAGTGGAGTCATCACACTGAGGCTGAGGCCAGTTGGGAACGGGAGGATGTCATTCGCTCGCAGTTTCCTGAATTATGGGAAGAAGGTAAGAGCGAATTCTGTGGACAGTCCTAGAATTTAATTAATTGTTTAGATTGTATTTTTATTTGATTATTTGATTTAAATTGTATTTTTATTTGATTAATTGATTAATTGTTTAATTAGGTGTTTAAATTGCATCTCTTTGCTTATTTGATTTATTTTATTTTAATTAAATTACTTGGGTATCTTTCTTTAATTAATCATGTAATTGTTTAAATTTATTTTTCTTACATTAACTGTTAATTGTATTTTTTCTTTTACAAGCACGTGTAAACTTAAAAGCATTAACCGACTTAGGCAGGGAATGGTTTTAGGGTTTTGGTTTCCTATTTTTGGAGGAATTAGAACTAGGTTAATATTGTGGCTTTATATAAATATATATCATACATGGGTTTAGGGTTTTAGAAAATACTTACAACTCTGTTTGCTAGATACAGAGAGAAAAAAAAAAACAGAGTGTTATAGAGGGAGATAAAGAGAGGAAGGCTATGGTTTTGGTCTAGACTAAGGTTGGACCAAGAAGGAGGAAGGAGTGGTTGTTCATGGGTGAAACCAAGAGCAACAAAGGTGGAATGTCGGTTGGGAATTTTGTCGAAAAAATTCAGAGACGACAGTTAGAGATTTTAATTCAAAGTCTCGAAGGCAAGTCTATGTTCTTCTCTTTCCCGTTAATTCGTGTTCTGTGCATGCCTAGTTAAGACTCTAGGGATTAAACAAAGATTAAAATAGATGAAACAAATGTTATGAATCATCTTATATGCGTGTTTAATCAATTTTTAGTTCTATTAAATTAATCTGTTTTTGTGTTGGTTAAAGGTTTTAAATGAAATCTTGTTGCTGATCGTTTTAAATCATGTGTTAAATTCTTGTTGTGAATATATATATTTATGCTTGAGGATTAGTCTGAGACATTAAACGAACCCTAGAATAAGTGAATAACACAGTATTTAATCTCACCAAATTAATCTATTGTGGGTTGCTTAAAATTTCAGACTAAGGTTCTGTGATCGTTACTTCTAAACCTATATTCCATGCATGCTATTATAGAATATCAGTGGTTTAATTAATATGTACCTAGGACTGAGTTTGAACCTAGAACAAAGATTTAAAAACACCACAGAGGCTCCATTAATCACCGAAGCTAGAGAAGAGGACATAGAAACGGACGTCGGAGCCTAAGGGAGCAAGAACAGGTTGCAAAAATGGAAAGAGCCAGCTCTAATATCCTTAGAGCCGGCTCATGGCTGTTTAGAGCTAGCTCTTAGAGCCCTAGAGCCAGCTCAATCCATAAAAGACCAGGCTCTACTTTATTTTGAGCCTGCTCTAGTCCAGAACACTCACAATATGTTGTTTTTTTTATTTTCCTGTGCCTAGTTTGAGTTGTACAGTGTATAGCATCTCTTTTAAACTATTTTAATTGATGTGTTGGCACTATAATAGACTTAATCTAATATGGAAAACATTAATCCATGATTGAGCTAAGGGATGGAGCAAAATAATTCTAAAGAAAAACGGTAGATTGCAAACTGGGTTTTAGTGCGTCATTTTGACTATTCTGAGTTTTTCTTTTGTGCTTAAATTGTTTTAATTATTGTTTGGAACTGATTTAAACCTAAGATTAATATAGAGGAACAATAATCTACAATGGGATTATTTGAAGGATCATTATAAAAGGAAAGCTTAATCTAGTGCACACGGTTGTATCCACTGTAACTTAGCAAGTTGTATGGATGATTTAATTACGTAAAATTATATTTTCCACTGTGATAAGCATGGGGAATTAATTATAAATCAACTAAACTTATGTTGGATTTAATTGGTATTTCAATTATACTAAGTCGTATCAATTTATAGATTGTTTATGTAGAATTTAAATGTTATAATTAACCACTGTAATTTAGCAAGTTGGTTATGTATGGTTTAAATATATATATAAATCACAATTCCATATTATTTGAAGTATAGTGAATTAACTGAAATTCCCTATGCTTAGCTTAGGTTAATTGATACTTAAAATTTCTATTAACTGTATCAATTCAGGGACTATGTTGGAGGATCTGCTAGGTATATACCGGAGCTTAGCACGGGTGTTATATATGGTTTAACTATAAATATAAATCATATTTTCCCATAGCGGTATAAGTATAGTGAATTAATTAAAAACAACTCTACTTAGTTTGGATTTAAATTGATACTTAAATTGCACTAAATTATATCAATTCATAGATTATGTTGGAGAATGTAAATGTTTACAATTGTGATAACAGTTTACATTATTGGAATGGAATTTTAGGCTCTGTATGGGATGCCGAATATTTATGTACATGGATTAATTTATCTTATGCATATTTTGGAGTATGGTTGATGACTATTTACTACTGTATTATCAACTGTGTGAAACTGGGGGATTGTATGCACCGGTATGGGACGGTGACATAATAGGTATGGATTAGTTCAAACACTTAATCTTACCTAATTTGGAATGAATTGGATTAACCATAAAAAGGCTAAGTCCCACTTATATGGATGTATATGAACCGGTATAGGACGGTGTCAAATTAGGGATGGCTTAGTTCAAAATACTAAGACCTACCTATATTGGGAATGGATTAGTTCAAAACACTAAGTCCGACCCAATTTGGATTAAGGTATGGACTAACCATAAAGGGTAAGTCCATCACCTACTTGTGTCATGTCGATTAAATAAATTGAATGACCTACTATGGTTTCAGGATGGATTCGTTATACATTATCAGACCACTACAAAGATAGATGGTATATTGTATTAGGAGAAGTACGGACTTTATATATTTATTTTTATGTGCCATGGTATAAGCATGAGTCTCAAGACCATGGTTAGGGCGCGTATATCGCCTAAGATGGATAACTGGACATAGGTGTTGTTTCCTAGTAGGTCTGGGTACTCATGCCCACCTACGGGTGCATATTCGCATGTTGCCTTCTATTCAGGCTGAGACAGACCTACTAGACTAGCGAGCGTCCTATAGTATGTGCTATATATACATATATGGACTACTCTAGATATTGTTGAGTCTTTCTAAGATATATCTGCGTATCGGATTCCTGTTTTTGGATTATAGTAGATCAAGACTTGCATGTGGGCCTGACCCACTCTTTTATTTTTCAGGTGCTCGTCGGTTCCAGGGTTAGGGTTGATCGTGCAGAGCAGATACAAAATTCTATTCCACCGACTAAGTAGGACTGCTTCCTTTTAGCTTTGCTTTGGATTTCGAACATTTTATTTTATGTTAGGATTTTTATTAGGGGTCCACTGGATGGATTCCCAAGTTATAAACTTATAAAGGTTTTGGATATCGAATTTAACTAATTATGATACAAGGATTTTCTTTTAGTTTATTTCAGCTTTTAATTTTATTTCTTAAATCTTGTTTTTGTATTCCATGTTCATTTTTAAATATTAATTGTTTGATATCCTTCGAATTTAGGGCTCGGACCTGATCAACCCGTGTCTCATATCCGAGAGGTATCACATTTCTCCTTTCTATTTCTTTCATATTCCATGTTAAGGCTTTGAATTGGAATGTTAAGCCCATCCTATCCCCTTCTATTGGGACCGGAATCTTCCTAATCACTTTTCTTGCATCGACTCAACTGAGTTGTATATACACAACACGTCTGTATATAATACGTACTATTTAGATGAATTCAATGCACACAGTACATAGTCATAAATATATATATATATATATATACACGCTATTCAATTTAATTATATAACCAACCCCTACAGTAACCAATAACCCCCTAACTAATAAAAGTGATCATTTGAACCATTAACTAGCTTGTGAAAAGACAAAATTGACCTCCTTTTAATATTAAGAAAATTGCATGAAATAATCAATTGTTTCCGTAGCTAAGTGGTTAAAATCAAGAGGATGAGAATTCGTCAGTTCTACCATCTCCATGATTATTTCATCCCTATTAGAAACCCTCGCGCAAGATCACATTCAAAATTGAGACAGATTATTCTACATGATTCACACGTAAGGAAAATCTGAATGACTGATAGGAGCTTTAAGGGTTAAGCAATTTGATTTAAAATGGAGATAGGTTAACTTTCACATATCCTTCTATTGGTCGTTCTACCACTGTCAGTATTTATTTCTTCCATTTATGGAGAATTTTCCCAAAAAAAAAAAAAACACGAAGAAGAGAGGACAATAAAAAGAAAAAGAAGAAGAAAAAAAAGGGGCTTGAAAAACAAAAAGAAGAAGAAATAAAGCAAAATAGGAAGAATACAAGTCAATGTGTTAAATGCCACCTTCCATGAAATAATTTTTGAGATTTCACATCCTTTCTTTCATAGCCTCTAAACCGTAGACCACATTACAACATAAACAAAGCCCTCTCTGGTTAACGAAGGTTGCTTAGCCCAAAGAGCTTTTACATTCAAGCTATCATTACGTTGAGAAATCTCACTCTAAAATCTGCATGGTAGGTCAAAACTCTTTAAACTGGGGCAGTTTAATTTTGAAGATAGGTTCAGTACATAAAACCTTAACTGACCATCTGTTTAAACAGCCATGGAATCCTTTCTCTACATACTATAAAAAATTTTGCTTAACCCATTGGAAATTTTTTTCACATATTTATTTCTATCCAGAAAAAAGTGATCATTGTTTCCTCAAATAAACAATCAGGATTTTACGTTTTGCATTACATGTGTTAGCACGTGAGGTTTGTCTGCCACGTGGTTCAATGAGTTCTTGCCATTTGGACATCACCAAGAGGTGCAGGGAGCTAGAATTTTTGTTACGGGCCACATTATACACTAAATACATATAAATTAATATTTATGGAGTATATATAGATAAAGAGAAATATTAGATGGATATATATAGATGGACATTGATATTTTTGAAATGAGGTAAATTAATAAATTACATATATATAATATAATGAAACAATTTAAGAAATTTTTTTTAAGAAAACCTATAGAATATATAAGGGAAGGAAAAATTTGAGAAGGGCACTTTTACACATTTCAAAATATATATACCTATTATAAAAATATATATATATAATAAGGAAATGAAAAAAATCTAGGAGAGGCACCATAGGACATAGGAAATAGACCCATTGATTTCATAAAATCAATGCCCCATATGTCAAAATTTTCTCCAACAAGAATATTGGTCAGATTCTAGAGCGATTGGATGGCCAGAGCCGGATATTCCAGGTGGCCATTAATCCTAAGGATCAAAAGTAGAAGCATGTGCCCCCCTGTCCTATACTGGTTCCGTCCTGAAGAGGTGGCAATGATTTAGCTTCTTTTTGGTTTTGTTTACATTATAAGTCTCCCCGTGTTTCCCAATTTTATTTTTTTTTCATTTATTTCACTTCTTTATTTTATTTATTTATCACTTATGTATGGTTTAAATGTTTTTGGTACTCTCCCCATCTCAATTTAGTTCTCTATTTTTTCTTTTCGAGTTTGTTTCAAAATAATTAGCTACTTTCAAATAACACATTATACATCTTTTCATAAAATACACTTAAACATATTATACATCTTTTCATAAAATACACTTATAATTTGAGAAAATTTCAAACTTATTATATACACACACACACGGCCTATGTTATGAGTAAGAAGCATGATTCTACCGTTTCATATAGATTATAATATCCTCTTGAATGTCAATTAAGCTTAATAATCAAAGAAACTTCTAATGGTGAACAAGAAGACATATATTTTATACCAGCAAGTACAACATTGTAGGAAGGCCACGTGATGTCACAACATAATTAAAATTACGAGTGACACTATAAAGACCCAAACATCTTTGCCACTAGGTTTCTCCTCTGGACAGGAGCCAAATATCATGTTCCAACCATTCCCTCGAAAAACAACTTAGGCCTAGAGTTGATGTTGAGGGTGGCCCTGCCACAACAGTAAGGAACGTTGTTCCAAGAAGAAGAAAAGATGAGATGCACATTTTTTCTCCTAGTTGATGTTGCTACAATTCCTAATCAAAGCACCTGCATATGTAATAATCCAGATTAAAGTCCATAGTTCAAAATTCAAGGCTTAGTTTTGGAGAGAGTAATAAATGCTTCTTCTTTCTTCTTTTCAAGGATGAGTTTTGGAGATAATAATAAAGTCAGTGTCATTAAAAGCTCAAGGCGCACTAACGTATTAGAGAGGTCCTTTCGAGCCCTAGGCACGCAATTGAAAAAATAATTTACTATTAAAGCATTCATATCTAATATCTCTTCGTATTCTTTTGTATACTTTCATTTCAAAGTTTTTTTTTTTTTTTTTTGCTTCTCAAAAGCAAGAAATCTCCAAAACACCATATCTAGCAGTGGCTGCTCAGATCAACCACAGATTCTTGACCTCATCGTTTGGCTTCCACTCCAATAGACCAACCAATCTAGTTTAATCTAATTAAACTAACCAACCAAACTACTAATTCTGAAACAGATATACACAGAGACATGTATATGTGTATATATAAATATATATATATGCATATGCATAAATAAGAGAGAATTTCTTGCAGGACTACACCGCCCATGCGGGAATTGAGAACACAAATATTGCTTTTATTGTATGCACAAATACTTAATTTACCATTTGCAAATTAAGTGGAGTTTAAATTTAGAGTAAATCAAGAAATTAATCCAACAAACCAAAGAGATCAAATATATATGAAGATCCATATTTTCCAAAGAACAAAACATACACAAATCCCCTAAGCAGCAATATCACATCCATGTTATCAGTTCGACTGTGTTGAGGTTAACGTGCTGTACGTTTGAAACTCTTGTTAGTTTATTTTAACTTTGGCATTGAAAATATAATATTTTATCAAAATACTACCCCAAAGAAAATTTCTACACAAACTTTTGCAACTGATTAATCACTGAAATTGGAACACATTATGAAGGCTTTACATAGGAGATACAGTGGATCTGATGAGTTCAACTTTTCGAACAACTGAAAGCATCTTGCTACACCAACAATTAATTTTTCCAATACCCTTATCAAACCCATGACAATTTGACCTTTTCAAACCATTCGGACATAGAGGTAACCCCAAATATCTGAGAGGAAATTGATCTTATGAGCACTTCAAAATTCTCAACAATGAAAGTTTTCTTCCCACAGCCCTTGAAAAAATGACTACTCTTTTGATCACTAACTTGTAACCCTGTTAACTCCTCAAATTTCTTGAACAAAGCAGCCAAAATTCTAGCATTTGAAGCCTTACAAGCAATGAGAAGGTCATCTGCAAAAAATACATGACTGAGAAGAGGAAATGAAATCAAACCCCAAGTAGTACTCTCTATTTTTATTACTCACAAGTGTTTAGAGTCAAATACATTGGAATAGGTATGGCAGATATTGGTGCATCTCCAAAAATATGTAATTGTTCAGCAAGAAACATTCTAAGCAGGACTTAAACTGAACTTAAAAATTCAAAAGAAGACATGGAGTACCCGGCACACAAAAATAAAGCACAAAAATTGTTATTGGTATTAGATTAACCTGAACCAAGAGTCGTTCAAGATCTCTAGAAATTAAGCTTATGTTCGAGTCGAATCTTATTTTATATAAACAAAGCAACAAGAAACACTGAAAAAACTAACCTCCTTCCACTTTAGGATATACTCTCCATTTCATTCCAGCACTAAATTGTAGTATCTTCCTTCTTTCAACATCCTCCTCACTACTTGCCTACAGTAAATTATAGATGTATGAAAATCTTTTTGCCCGTATATACAAAACAAAAAAATAAAAATAAAATAAAATAAAAATGTTAGTATTACTTTTCTTGAAAAGTTCCATTGAAATAGCACTGCACCATTTCCCAGAAAGACTTGGGGACAAAATCTGGAAATACACTGAAGAGATCCCTCTCCACTCCGATGTGATCAACACCACCCCTTGCATATCTGTAGTGTTCATAAGTGCATCTATGGAACTTATGAATAGTTTTATTTTGTTTGTAAGACATGTTCATTTTTGACGAAATCCGAGGTGTTAGCATTGCTTTTCCCATTAATATGGCATGTAATGGAGTATTTTGAAGTACTCTTCGATGCCAAGCTGTCATGCTTGATTGACTCAAGTTGTGGTTGATGCCATCAACAAAAGTTGGAATCATTGCGGAGATTTCATCCAACTTCCACACATAAACATACCTTTCAGCATGATCATAGAAGAGAGGATTTGTTTGAATGAACGTCCACAATTCCCTGTCAACATATAAAATAAATAAATAAAATAATATAGAGATAGAAAAAATTATATCTTTTTGGATAGAATTTGAAAATTTTACTGTAAGTGGTATATTGAAGTGCAACTGTAGAGATGAACTTGAATCAAATCGTGGAACAATTTGATACAACTGGACTGCTCAGATCTAGTTCCCATATGTGGTCCAGCTCTGTTGGTTGCCAAAGTGACGAATTCACAAAAGTGCTCAATGTCACCACGCATACCTTCGAAACTTTCTGGGAAAAATTTAGTTTAATTAGTTCAAAAAGGACTAATATATAACTCATTAATTAAACAAAAATATAAAACTACAATACCAATGTCAGGACGTTGACGCATGAATACAAGTTTAGCATCACCAGTATTGGATACTACAACCCCTTCTCGGAGATTTCCATGATACTCATGCTTAGAGAACAATAAATTTAAACCGGATAGAATGTCCCTGCAATTATATACAAGCAAATAAATAATGAGAACTATAATTGATAATTTCCTTAAAACTAATATAATTGATAATTTCCTTAAATTTGTCCTTAAATCCTTTACCTAAATACTTTCCGAAAGCTATCGGTACCAGCAACTACTCCATAGTTGGAGTCAGTATTCCAAAGTACAGTCGAAGCAATCCATGTTTGAATTTTGGTATCATTATTTCTATCATAGGATACCCGTGTAAAATCACAACATCCGACATCTAGACTCAAAAACAAAGGCTCTTTATATGTATAGTTGTCCATTTCTTGTTCATCTCTTGACCACAATGATGCTGCACTATGAGGAGGATCCTGATAAAGGATAAATACAGTAAATAAAATTTCATAGCAAATAATATTCTAAAAACACTATGGAATATGAAGCTTATTACCATTTTTTTAAAGGAGATGTCTGCAACCTTGAGAAGAAGTAAAGAGTCACCCTGGACTGTGGTTAGAAAGAAAGATGGAGGAAAGGAAAACAAAATATGAAATCAAAAATATGCTTTGGGAGTATATGTCACGGCCTGAATTTCAAAATCCAGACTGTGGGAAAACAAGAAGAAAATAAATTAAAACTTATTGCAAATAACCTTACATTTAAGCCTCATTTATTAGTTTATTTTATTCTTTTACACATTTATATTTATATATACAAAATTATCTGAGTGCTTGCATAGTTCCTGATCACATGGCAGTAGGAACTTCAATTTTTTTTTTTCATTTAAAACCCCGTACTCATGCATGCCCTGTAATGGCAATATCAATGCATTCATTTCATTTATAATCGTATTTTAACATATCTAATATCAGCAATCACATCCTAGCTGGTTTTCTTTGCCACGTCCACTGGTAATAGCTTCCATGTTAACTGAGATATTAAAAGGTTGGATATATATCATTTATTTCTACCACATACCAGTCTAGGCATAAATACATAAAAGTAAACTCCTGGGGATTATTCCCAAACAGTTAATAATTATTAGTGTCCCTGCCCAAACTACTTTCATGCAAAATTTTCCTTTAAATATTCCAAGTAATCAAATATTTAACAATTAATTAGAGTGACACCAAATGAATTAAGACATTAAAATTTAGCACCTCACAACCCAAATAAAATAGAAGTAACCTCAATTTTTATCAAATAACTTTGTACTGATCCAACTAATTAGTCTAACAAATACCAAATCGAACTAATAAAATTAATCAAATTACAATCCAAACTAAGTGAGCTAAATAGAACTGTAAGATATTACAAGTCTGAACTAAAAATAATAACCCCAAACTCGTGTCGAACTCAAAATAATCAAACTAATATAATTCCTCCAAGCCAGGTAACTCTTTTCCGAATAAGTTAATCCCAGTGCCATTTCTTTCATCTGCAAAACTGGTTGTTTGGGGGCAGTAGGAAAATACTAACAAAAATAACCAATAACATATGAGATGTCTCAACCAAGTAAACATATATGAGAACATGATATGAACATAAATTATCATGCATGAACATGTGCTATATCAACTATGCAAATAGCACCCTCTATTTAATAAAACACATATCAAATCACCTTCCAAGTAATATCGAACAAGAAATTCCAAAACTCTTATAAAATAAATCACTTCTTAACCAATTTCATCTCAATGAATTACCATGTTCCAGTCAACTAAATTCCGGGCATTGTCCGTAATTCCATGCACTTGACATCGCAAGCGACGTAACACCAACTTGGTTCACGGGCTACTAACCCGTTGGATACGAGCACCACTTGGCCAAGTCTAAGGTCTTTCACCTAAGGGCACCTTGCTATTCCGGCACAACCCCGTCAATCAATCAAATACAACCAAAAAAAATTCCACACATTCATCACCAAGTGTGTCAAAATATAAAATCGCTTTTTTAATTCCCTTTTATTAAGTTACGCATCAAAAAGGTAAGCCAAAATGACTTCAAGCACGAACCACTCAATGAAACATTTTGTCAAACAGCTTGAATGCATTAATTTCCACGTACGACAAAAATCAGCATTTAAAACTCCATATATTGTTCTACAATGTCTATTCATCATGTATAGCAACTAATAATATATTCTCAACCAACACGCAAATTAAAATACAAACAACAACACTTAAGACAATTAACTATAGCAAGACCCAACCAAATATATGACAAGTAACTAAAATCTTTAGAGCATGTTATTCAATATAAAAATACAAGGAATGACAAATCATATATTTATGGGTTATTACCTCAAAAATAGACCCAAATAACCGAATTCTTTATACTATTCCAAATCTGAACTTTGATCAACAAATGGAATTTATTACCCAAAACCCAATTTGAAACGAAGAAAGAAAACAAGGAATAATCAGATCATAGTGAAATTGGATCCCCAAACAGATCGCAAATCATGATTAATTACCTGAACTGAAGAAGCATATAAGAGAGAAGTGTGAGTTAGCTTCTTCGAATGAACTACACTTCCCACTGGATTGGAGTTCGTTGTGAAGAGACGAAGAGATCGAAGGCGGTGAGAGAGATGGTCTGTGAGTGAGATGATGGTCACAGGATTAGATTCGATGGGAAGAGGCGAAGAGAAGGTCTGTGGCGAGAGAGATGGTTTGGTGGGATAGTATATATATATAATTTTTAATTCAACTACCACAATGGGTTGGTGAAGTTCTTTATGAAGATCATCAATGGCATCACCCGGAACCAGAAGCAGATGTTGACCGTGAGGAAGTACGGTTCTTTTTTCTCTGACAAAAGGTGGCTAGGGATTATTATGATGGACTATAATAGGAAAGAATGTGGATTTGAATTTTATCATATGATGAGAAATAGAAAGATGTCTGACGTTGGAGTTTTGGAGGGAATTCATGATTTTTGGTGGCATACAGCAAAAGGGAATTATAGGGCACACAGGCTATAGGATAGAGGGCAGAGCCATGTGGGTCGTCAGTACACAACAGACTTGAAATGATAGGGGATCTGTGTGTGTTTATATATAGATATATATTTATTTATTGAATTCCGCTAGAAATTTTTGTAATTTTTGTCCAATAATTGACTCTTGTATATATTTCATGATTACTTTATACCTAGCTTAGTAGGGTATAATAGTCCCATTTTTTAAAATAAATATTTTCTCTAATTCTTTGAGAAAACCTTAAAATAAGGGTTACTTTTAAAAGTCAATATATAAAACAAAAATTACATTCTCGTTAATTTACTAAAGTTTTTCAAAATTAATAATTTATTATTTAAAATTTAAGAGGGGGTTAGCTTTAGAAATGCGAGAATCCACAAAACAAGGGTATTTGTGTCAAAAGAATTTAAAATCAATTTAAAATAAAATCTTTCAAATAGCTATAGGAAAAAGAATACGCTAAAGTAAAACTGTCAAACCATCGAACGGTCAATTGGTACCATTCGTTTAGTCCTTCAATTTTGTGACCACAAAAATACATCTATTTAAGTTAGCTTTGATTATTGATATCTCTAAATTCAGATGTTTTGTGCATTTAAAAATTGATTAAAAAGCGTTTGATTTTACCATTCCTCTCCAAAAAGTCCTTAATCATTGATTAGCCACCGAGCCTGATGAAAAATTTTAACTACTCAAGATTGAGTATAATTATTTTAAAAACTACTAAAATAATAAAATCAAACCCTAAATAGAAAAAAGAAATTCATTTTGATTAGAGCCACCCTTGCCAGTTGTACATTGAAACTTCTAACTACTCAAAATTTAGTATCTACTTCTAAAATAATAAAATCAAATCCTAATTTGTAAAATGAAAATGATTTTAATTAGGGCCATCATTGATAATTGTATATAAACTTTGAGTTTGAACTACTCAAAATTGAGTATATCTTATTCTAAATTATTTTTCTACTGAACAAATACTTCTTACTCGTATAC
>JAOTQH010238067.1:0-12992 GCA_025631255.1 Cornus kousa
CCTATAAATAGGCGTAAAGTAAGGGAAAAAGGGGGAGAAATCATTGTAAAAGTGAGAGAACTCTGTCAAAATGAATATAGAAAATTTCTTGCATTTATAGATATTAATTAGATTGGCCTCTAATTAATATTTGCTTCCACATTTATCATATTTATGACTTGAGTTATTTATATTTAGGTTCATATTAAGTCAGTCATATTAACATATCTCGAGACTCTCCTTCTAGGTTTAGAGTTCATGGTGTCATGGGTTTCCTTTTAAATTTCAGCACCTTCTTTGATTCAGCGTGGGTTATATTCTGGAATATATATATATATACATATGTATATATATATATATATATATATATTCATCAATATAAATCACCTCATTTTCCTCTACACCCACATTTTCCTTGATTCTAGCAACCTCCCTCAAACAAATTTACCTTTCTGATTTTTGGAATCCATGGCTCCTCATCGTGGTTATATTTTTAGCATAAATATATACATGTATATGTATATATATATATATATGCATCCATAAATATAATTTATCCCACGTTCATTTTTCTCTTGCAAGCTTGTATTTTGACTTAGCAAGTTTAGTAACTAACTATCTGTCAAAAATCCCTAAAAAGTATGAAAGATTTTTGGCACCATGTTCTCCTCTTCATGGTTAGTCAACTTTGGTCTTGCCATAATGGGAAACCTTCCTTCTAAGATTCTTGAGAACACGATCTTGTCATATACCTTCCATAATACCAACTTTTAAAAGAATTGATCCACCGTGGTAAGCTCAGTAGAATGCGTTCTTGAGTCAACAAGCTTACCTTACCTTATTTTAGAGAAAGGTTTGGAACCCTTGAAACCGCCCCGCCACGTGTGAAAAACAATTGGTTGGATGAACCTTGACTTTGGATAATTGTATGAGGTTGCATGTAGTACAGTATTTCCATGTAATAATTCTGTCATTCCAAATAATAAAATGTGGACCCTTCCTTAAAGATAGCAAGTCATAATATGACTCACCTCTTTCCTTTTAAAATAGAAAACTAGGATTTTACTGGCCAAGTGTCTTTGATTTCAATTACTACGTAATATTACATAGTTTTCAATAATAACTTATTAGAGTTGCGATCCAGCATGGTAAGTTCCATTGAAACCCACCACATGTTGCTTTTCTATTGGGCCAAAAATAATGGAGTAAACAGTTTAAGATAAACCTAACTATTTTGGTCGTAGGTCTATTTGGGTGAATTATCATGAGATCAGAGTGATTATGGTATCAATTAAACAACTCCCATGAGGTTTTGCATATTATACAAGCAATACAACCTCTCAATATTTTGCCTGGGGGAGTACCAACGTCGTCGAATCACTAGTAAGGTTCAATTTTATGGTTCCTAAAATTCGGTGCTCCAAATTTAAGTTCAATTCCCATTTTCAACAATGAGCCTGATTTGTCCATAATTAAAATCATGTGTGAAGAATATATAGGTTTTTTTATATTTGGTTTGAAAAACTTATCAAGCCATGTGATTAATAATTTTCATATAAATGCAACATGTTAAAGGCCAAAAATTATATGTAATGTGTGTGTAAATCTTGCATATATCATATATGCCATATACATGCAAGGATCTCATTAAAAAAATTAAACAGTCGCACTGTCAACCTTGTCAAATTCGTCAAGGGTATGGTCATGTACACAGACACCATGCATGCTTTTATTGGTGGGGCTACATGGTGCTTTGTATGCTTAACACTCTCGAGAACCTCGGTTAATTGTGTGTGGAGATGATTAGATTTGTTTATTATACTAGGTATCTGTCTCGGTGGTATATGATACATTTTTTTAGATTATTGTGGAGTTGTGAAAAAAATGCATAAATATAATAATTTGTATGATAATTATAGAAAATTGATTTAAGTGATTGAATTAGATTTATCTTTATTCATTCATGTAGTATATAAGGTGTCTATAAATAAAATGCTCCTCATTTGTAATAGTCAATCATCTTAGCTGTCAGTTTCAATTTTTTTTTTTTTTTTTTTTTTTCTTAATTTATAGCCATTATAGTTGATTTTTTCATGTGACGAAGATAAAAAATGATTGGTTTTATGTTGAAGAAATAAATCAACTAGACTTATTCTGTGGTATTTTTTACATCCAAATTATACACTGTACAAATAAAAAACAAAGATTTTGTATGATTTTGTGGGTTTATTTCATCAATAAATTACCTTATAATTTAACATAGATTAAATCTTAAAGAAAGTCTAATGGTAATTGTAATTGTATGAAAATATATATATATATATATATGAAATTCAAAATTCTGATTTGCTTCTCACAATCTTTTTCGTCATTCCCAATATCTAATATACACAGTAAAAACATAATAGAATCACCACTCGTAAGATTCGATTTTATGCTTCAGCCTTGTTTTCAAAAAATAAAAATTAATAAATTATGCTTCATAAAACCAAACGGGTAGTTATTAATTTACGGAGTCTTAAAATGTTCTGAAAAACTCCCAGTGCTGGGTTGGGTACATCGGATTGGGCTGGAACTACCTTTTGTATAAGTTCTGGAAATATAGACTGTTTTTAGGCACTGTTGGGCTGCACTTCGTCTGGGCTGCTCTTCGGCCTTCTTTTGTAAGAATTATAGATCTTCTCTTATTTTTCACCGCCACTTCATAAGAACTAGTATATGCTATGTTTAGTTGGAGAGAGAAAAGAAAAAAAAAAAACAAAAAACACAACAACAACAACAACTATCTAATAATTTTTATTTTAAAACTTTCTACAAATTTCAAATGAATATCTAATTTTTATAATGGTATATAACAAAGGTATATTAGTAAAAAGAATATAAAAACTATGTTTTCCTTCCTTTCAATAAGAAAAAAATGTTACCATATCCATCATTTTTAATATCCATTATAGAAACTTGCTTCTCTAAGAATGTCTTATCCATCCTTAACCCTCTCATTTTCATTCATTTTTCCTTCTCTTGAACCAAACGAAGCAATAGGATTGTGGTTGAATGGTTGAAAACTTGAAATATTTATTAGAGCCTCTCTTCCGGGTCAAATATGGTACCATCTCTGGCTAGGGAGGCTGTTTTGATGAGGAAGAAAGGAGACATGCGGATCGAAGATAATGAATATTAGCGTTTTGATGTTGCGTAATGTAAATGGGTAATATATTGTATATGTAATATAGATTCTATCCAAGTTTATCCATTAGAAATGGGTATGATACATTTTATTTTTATCTTACAACACATGTCCATGAAACAGCATCACCATAAGAAGA
This sequence comes from Cornus kousa, assembly GCA_025631255.1. Classification (NCBI taxonomy): domain Eukaryota; kingdom Viridiplantae; phylum Streptophyta; class Magnoliopsida; order Cornales; family Cornaceae; genus Cornus; species Cornus kousa. The sequence goes on from JAOTQH010238067.1 coordinate 3,306, forward strand.
AACTTCCTTCTTATACAGTCTAAGAGCATCTGTACTAGTTTGGCTAGAGAAAGGCCCGTTTGGCACTGCAGCGGCCTAGCGGAAATGTACTAAGCCCACAATGAGTAGTGGGCTGGCTCAAGGAAAAGCGCAAGCCCAAGCCCGATCAGGGTTTTACTAAAAAAAAATCCTGGCTGCAATGGTAGGTTTGGCGGCATTATTTTTTTGGAAAAAAACCCAAAAAATAGGTTATTTTGAGCTCATTTTTTAACAAATAAAATTTATTAAATAAAAAATATATTGTTTAGGTATTATATGTCCAAAAAAGAATTGATTTGGGCCAAAAATAAATTAAATTTTTTTTTTAGTTATTGGCATATCGCGAAACATAACATCAATCCTAACTTTTAATCCATATAATGAATGATGTATCGTTTAAATTTATGTAATATTAATTCTAACATTTTTAATCCATATAATGGATAATGCATTGTTTAAAGTTATAATATTAGTCGTATCTTTTTTTAATCCATATAATGAATAATGTAATGTTTAAAGTTATAATATTAATTCTATTTTTTAAGTCGGAAAAAGTTAATTTTTTTTTTTTTAGAGCAAAAATTCCGAGAGCCTGATGGAGTGCCTATTTCTAGAGAGTGAAAATTGTTGACATGACTCTTGAAATTGTTGACGTGCCTCTTAAAAAAGCTGACATTTTTGGAAAATCAAAATATGAAGAAGCTGATACGGATGCTCTAAGATAAACATATATTTTTAAAGCAAGTGTCAATTTTCTACTGCCACTATGCCACATAATTTGCAAGACAAAATTCGTCTCTATAGAGCCCAGGCTCAAGTATTTTCGCCTAGATTAAAACCAAGTTAATTATGAAAAAAATTATTTGATTTCAAAGCAAAAATATTCACAAAATCATTTGATTTCAAAACCACTTTAGCTGAAGAAAGAGTGTCTAAAATTTGTTTATATATATATATATATATATATATATCTCCAGTTATTTGTTTGTTTATTGATTTTTATTTTTATATGAACAAAATTATAATCAGCAACTTTCAACAGTGACGTTTTTTGGGAATTAGTGCAGAGAAGGATGTGAATGACTCCGACCAACTTCAATAATGGCACAAAAAGATGAGCCCTTTCTACCAATATGCATTTCATTTTAGACCCCTACATCCCTCCCCATCTATTTTGTTTGCACTTGTCACTAATTTGGACTGATTATTCAGACATGGACCAAAAAAACAAAGTTGCAGTTAAACACCTGGTACAACGTTTAAAACTCGCAGTCCACGTCTACAAGGTTGTTTTCAGTGTAATAACTTATTATATATAATATATGTCACTCTAACAGTTTCTCTAAGTCTCTCTCTCTCTCTCTCTCTCTCTCTCTCTATATATATATATATGTATATGTGTATGTATATGTATAATTTGGTAACTACATCATCACTCAGATATGTGTATTATTTAACTTTATACACTCCTACAATTACATACATATTTAGCTGTAAATGTTAATCCTGTCAATGCCAAGAAGAGTGAATTCGTATCTTTAGATTTGGATTTATATTTTAATATTTGTGGGGGGTTATTTCAAGTAAATCAATATATATTCAATAATAAGGATGATATCAAAGTACAAAATATAATGGAGTGATTACCAAAGGAAATCCGATCATCGGGCGTAGGCGCTACGGCCTTTATTTATAGGCCGAGGTCCTTACACGAGTGGGAAAGTCCCTCTATTGAGTACAATAAGGGTACTTCAGTTTTTTAATCTGAGGATAGGTGCCATTACATTAAATACCCATCCTTTCGAAGGCGGCGATAGTTGAGATTCATTAATGTGATTGACAACCTCCCAGTCGAGATGCGTGAGTATCTCGTCCTTTAGTTTGTTGAGGTACGTACTTGATTCGAGTGGGCTCTGATGACGTTAGATATGCCAGGTGGATTTATGGGAGCTTAGTCCCCTACAATTAATCCCTGTGCGCGCGTGTGCAATCAAAGGAGAGCAGAGGTGTACAGAAGACGTAGGGTTTGTTGAACTAAGGAAACGATGGACATGATGGTTCAATTAATGTTGCCGATCAAAACGCCAAACGTGGGTAATGATTACCCAAAGGGCTGCGTCGTTTCTCGTTTCGTTAGAGGTGTATTTAAAAGAAAGCGGGAAGAAAACAAAGAGGGTTTACAAATTCCGATGAAGTTGGTATGAAGAGTTTTCTAAAAAGAAAGAAAACTGTGATTACAACCAAAGAGATTGTTGGTCGGAGAAGATGCCTCCCCGTAGAGAATTAACCAAGAAGGATGAACCTCCACCATTTGTGCCACCGGAGTCAGAGTGGTATAGAGCTCCCTTTTTTGGGGAGAGGGGCTTTTGGTATCGCTCTGAGTAGTACATGGAAGAGGGTGAAACGTCGGCGGCAACAGCGTAAATGAAGGCAGAGGTCGAGATTGGGGCGAAGCCACCTGATCCGGCTAGCTCGGTTCTCCGTTTCAATATAGAGAGGGGTTACATTCCCTTTTCTTTTATTGATCTGATGACGCATTATAGTCCGAGTAATGCCTGGGATGAATGGACGGATGAGATTTTGGCGTCGCCGAAGTTGTTGCAGCGGCTACGTGATGCTAGGGTTTTAGAGTCAATCCGCTTGTTCAGGGCATTGACCATTCCCTAAGATCATGATGCAATCAAGATGTTGATATCGAGATGGAGCACCGAGACACACACATTTGTGACAGCATAGGGTAAGATTGGACTGACCCTTAAAGACGTGTGCCAAATATATAGGCTATCATTTGAGGGGCAAGGGAACCCTGCGATATTGGTTTTAGATGAAGAGGAACAGTGGCTAGCCATAGAGTTACAGCTAGCAATCGAGGAAGCGAAAACTTATGGGTCGAAGTTTGGAAAGGGTGGTGTAGAATTGCCAGAACGAGGAAGAGGGGGAAAAAATGTACTTTGGGTCTTGAACTAGAATGCACTTTAAAGATGTGCAGACAGTCAAGAAAGGTGTCCCTGACAATCAAAGGCGTCGAGTTTTAGGGAAATGGTATGGTCGAGATGTTAGTCTAGTTACCTATTTGCTATGCTAGCTGTCGATATTCATTTTGGAGAGTTCGCCTGAGGACACAATACATTTGCGACTTGTGGAGATGGCAGTAAAGTTGTTACGAGGTGTTCCTCTGTCATTGGCGCCCTGGGCTCTTTCTATCACCGGCTGGATATGGTAGTCGTAAATTCAGTGTATTCGGTTGGGTGCTATGTGATTTACTTATACGCCTCGAGTATATTTTTGCAACTGTTTCTGTATAAAAGGTTTGTTGCATACACTCCTCGAGAGAGAGAAGTACCCCAAGGCATAGGGATGCGAGTATTCAAATGGCGTCATGGAGTGCCTCGAGTAGGACTGACAAATGTGGTGGACTTAAGTCATCAATTCACATTTCGTCTTTAAGTCGAAAAGGTTGCAGGAGTGAAGCCATTACTTCTGTACAATGACGAAGATGGCTATATAGAAGCTGGGCCAAATGAGATCAGCGATGATCATCTAATATTTTTGGCATTCATAACTCCAAGGCCGTTGTCTACTTTATTAGAAAATTTAATGTTAGTGGAAGTGATAATCCGAGAAGACTGGCGAGGCAGTTTGGTTATGATCAAGGTGTTCCTCGACCACAAGTCGTGATTTGGGAGGGTAGAGATTACCGTAGAAGCTTTTTCCGTTTCTTAGAGACTCATTACAATCTGCTAATAGAAGGTGCTGGGAGTTGGCTTGTTTCGTCGAGAATGTGTCAAGGAAGGTCAACAACCAACCATTGAACATATTAGAAATTAGAAATTAACCTTAGAGTACTTCAGAAATTCATGTGACATGGGAGTGGAAAGGGCCCCAGCTCAAGTTGTGTGGGTCGAGGATCTTTCATTGAGGGTTCCTCGAGATGGGCACAGAGGAAAATGTTCAAAATTTTCACATATGTACATCCAAGATGTTATGCAGCAAGATGTTAGGAACCGCGAGGATGAGGAAGAAGAAGACGGTGCTGGTGTGGCCAGGTTACCTCCAAGAACGGTGGAGTATATAGTGAATGAAAAAGAAATTGTTGGTGAGAATGCATCGCGAAAAAAGTGTAGGCTAGCTACCCGTATGCGTAGTCGAGCAAAGTTAGCAAGAGTTGGACCAATTATGGAACCAACAGCTGTAAAGTCACTTACAAGAAGGTTTGGTGGGGAAGACGAAATCACAGAAAAGCCGAGTTGAAAAGTCAAGGGGTGGGTCAGTACGGCTCGATGGAAACACTGATTGTCACTAGCCGTTGAGAAATAAGGCAACGATGAGAACAATCGAGAGGGTATCCTAGGGAAGATCTGGGCATTGGTTTCGTGGTGGTTGGTGAGTACTTTAATTTTCCTGGTTTTGATTTTGCTCAAATGTTGCAATCTTATGCGTATGCTCGAGATAGGCCTATGTGGCCGACGAGGAGTACTGTTGTAATGTTCCCATGCTTGAATATTCTGGGGCAGGTGATGAAACAGTGGAGGCACTCTTCAAGGATAAGGACGAAGAAAACGGGTCGCCATATTTGGAAATGTACAATCCAGATTGTGCACCAGTAGGTGATGAAATAGAACTGTTGACGAGGGAACACATGCAAAATGTCGAGCTCGAGCAAACAGTGGGAAATTTTGATGTGCCAAAGCAGTCGGTAGATGAAGTATGCAGTGCGGAGACTGAAACTCGCCTTCAACAAGGACAAACAGATGTGCGTGAATAGGCAAATCTTGTAGAGACTGGAACTGAGCAAGAGGGTCTTGAAAGGGCTATTACAGAGTCCTTAAGGCCAGTGAATGTTAGTGAGGTAGAGGGAGTGCCAACCGGAGAATCGGGAGAAAAAAATATGTGCTGAAAGAACAGCTGGTTGTGGCCCAGACCGAGGCACCAAGGGGTGGGGCACTGAATAGCGAAGAAAGTGCTTTAATGGTGGCCAAGAGGGATGTGGTACCATCAACTGGGGAATTCATGGGAGTTATAATTCCTCGGCCTTTTATCTCTCTGTTGGAGGATACTATGCACAGAAATTGAGATATTGCGGTAGCGTAATCTGTGTGTTACATGTCTAGTCGATGAAATGACTATAAGCTGCTTAGAAGGATTTTGCAAATCTTTACAGAGATAGCTGGTGGGGAGAGTATCAACTCGATACTACAAGAAGTCCATGTTATCATAGAAGACTTGAAGTGCTTTAGAATAGATATGGGGTGGCTGGTAAGGAGGCTAAATATAGCAGAAAAGCATGTGATGAGGCTACAGGTGCTACCCCGAGTCACATTGTTGGAGACACAGATTAAGGAAGCAAGGGCGAGGCTGAAAGAGCTTGAGGAAGAGCGAGTGATTCTGCACATTGTGATCGAGGAGTCAGCAGTGGATGTAAGCCTGTTGACCAGCTGGTAGAATCTTGGTGTACTGCTTTGGCAGCCATATAGTTTTGTTATGATTTGCTTATTATTGAAACTAAGTCCCCAAGTGGCAGTATTATATATATATATTTTTAAATCTTGCTTGTAGCGCGAAAATTAGAACTGAAATGTTGAAAGCACTTGATGTTGCTGTTATTATTAGTTGCCCCTCTCTAATAGGAGTTTTGTGAAGCGTAAAATTTTCTAAGTTGTAGCAACTCGAGAGAAAATATGGGGTGTGGCCTAGTGGCCCATCACGCTTTCTAAGTGTAGCAACTCGAGAAAGAAGGGGTTGAGCAAATTGCTTGGACCGCCAAATTTTCTCAGTTGTAGCAGCTCAAGAGAAAATATGGAGTATGGCCTGGTGGCCCATCACTATTTCTAAGTCTAGCAACTCGAGAAAGGTGGGATTGAGCAAAATTGCTTAGACCACCAAACTTTTTAAGTTGTAGCAACTCGAGAAAGGTGGGGTTGAGCAAAGTTGCTTGGACCGCCAAATTTTCTAAGTTGTAGTAACTCGAAAAAAAATATGGGGTGTGGCCTGGTGGTCCATCACGCTTTCTAAGTGTAGTAACTCGAGAAAGGTAGGATTGAGCAAAATTGCTTAGACTGCCAAACTTTCTAAGTTGTAGCAACTCGGAAAGGTGAGGTTGAGCAAAATTGTTTAAACCGCCAAATTTTCTAAGCTGTAGCAGCTCGAGAGAAAATATGGGGTGTGGCCTGGTGGCCTATCACGCTTTTTAAGTGTAGCAACTAGAGAAAGGTGGGATTGAGCAAATTGCTTGGACCACCAAATTTTCTAAGTTGTAGTAACTCGAGAGAAAATATGGTGTTTTATCATGCTTTCTAAGTATAGCAACTCGAGAAAGGTGGGATCGAGCAAAATTGCTTGGACCGCCAAATTTTCTAAGTTGTAGCAACTCGAGAGAAAATGTGGGGAGTGGGTTGGTGGCCCATCACGCTTTCTAAGTGTAACAACTCGAGAAAGGTGGAATTGAGCAAAATTGCTTAGACCGCCAAACTTTTTAAGTTGTAGCAACTCAAGAAATGTGGGGTTGAGCAAAATTGTTTAGATCGCCAAATTTTCCAAGTTGTAGCAACTCAAGAGAAAATATAGGGTATGGCCTGGTGGCCCATAATGTTTTCTAAGTGTAGCAACTTAAGAAAGGTGGGATTGAGTAAAATTGCTTAAACCGCCAAATTTTTTAAGTTGTAGCAACTCAAGAGAAAATATGGGGTGTGGCCTGGTGGCCCATCACGCTTTCTAACTGTAGCAACTCAAGAAAGGTGGGATTGAGCAAAATTGCTTAGATCGCTAATTTTTCTAAGTTGTAGCAACTCGAGAGAAAATATGGAGTGTGGCCCAGTGGTCCATCACGCTTTCTAAGTGTAGCAACTCGAGAAATGTGGGATTAAACAAAATTGCTTGGACCGCTAAATTTTTTAAGTTGTAGCAACTCGAGAGAAAATATGGGGTGTGGCCTGGTGGCTCATCACACTTTCAAAATGTAGCAACTCGAGAAATATGGGATTGAGCAAAATTGCTTGGACCGCCAAATTTTCTAAATTGTAGCAACTCGAGAGAAAATATAGGGTCTGGCCTGGTAGCCCATCACGCTTTCTAACAGAAGTAGGTTTTGAGCCATTTACAATTGACCGGGCCTCCAGTGGTGTTGTCAAGAGTACAATAGCCGATAGGGCTAGTGGTCTTGATAACAAATGGTTATTCCCACTTCGGAGTGAATTTTGGCGCAGGTAAGCCGGGCATAATGTGAGTGGCTATTTTGAGTACGAGATCACCAGTAGTGAACTGTCAAGGGTGGACAGTTTTATTATAAGCGGGAGACCAGTAAGGAGTGGTAATGTTGTAGGTGCGCATAAGCTTTGTCCCAGTGTTCATCAAGAACCTCGAGAGCCGTATGTCTATTATACTGAAAGAATCTACAATCAGCCAGATTGGCAGAAGGGACGGCTATTTCGACAGGAAGAATGGCCTCTATCCTGTAAACCAAAGAGAAAAGAGTTTGGCCTGTCGCACGTTTCTTTGTAGTTCAATAGGCCCAAAGAGTAAGCAATAACTGGTAAACCCATGTCTTGGGTGTTTCATGCAAGGTTCGGCTAAGTATTATAAGGAGACCTTTATTAGAGGCCTCTACTTGGCCATTTCTTTGGGGGTAATACATCGTAGAGTGGCAATGCCGAATATGATATTCATCCAATAACCGAGTGACGTGTCGCTTGACAAAAGGAGTGCCGTTGTCGGTGAGAATGTATAAAGGAATACCGAAGCAGCAGATCAAGTGGTCACGCATAAATTATGCGATAGCGGGGCCGGTGGCCCAGCGAAGGGGAATAGCTTGGACCCACTTGGTAAAGAATTATGTGGTAACCAAAATCTATTAATAGTTGTTGGATGTTTGTCGAATAGGACCAATAAGATCGAGCCTCCATGTATGGAATGGTCAAGGGGCACTAATAGGATGGAGCGGTGTCACCAGGGCCGGGGCATAGAGGTGATTGTCATGATATTGACAAAGTTGGCAGGATTGTACATGGTCTCTCGCATCGGCTTCCATTGTGGGCCAGTAATAGCCGAGAGCAAGAAGATAAGAAAAAAGCTTACGGCCACCCTAATGCTAGAATTTACAAGCTTCCACGAGAGCTTCTTGAGCCTCTTGACCAGTTATGCAGCATTACTGAGCTCCATCCAAGGTGTGTCAAAAAGAGCTCCGTCAAGAAGAAAAAATCGTCTAGATTTTTATCAACCTGAACCGCCATAGCGCATTCTTCAGGGAGCAAACCATCACGGAGGAAATTGATGAATGGGTTTTGCCAGTCCCCGACTTTGAACAAATAAGACTCGTGTGGGTCCGGAAGATTCTGACAGTGAATGCAATCTTGTTACATTCGGCTGGCTTCTAGGGCCATGGTGGGCCAGTAGTAACCTTGCCTTTATAGATGACGATAGAAAAGGATAGGGGTGGAACAGCTATCGCGGTGCACATGAATGAAAACCAGAGAGGCCTTTAAAGGGCCAATGGTGCTGGACAATGTGCCACATGGGAGGCAGTGGTAGAGGAGGCCATGCAACAATTGAAACTTCTTGAGTTCGCTGACAGGAAGGGGCCCTTCAAAAGTTCGTAATTACTGATTGATAGGCTGATGCCAACCAAAGTTTGATTCAGAAAGATCAATGAACTCGGAGACCTGTAGGGGTTGGTCCTGTCACGACCCAAAAATTCTAATAAAATCCTCAATTCATTCAAATACAAATACATCACTATACTCCCATTATTAAAAATAAAAATAATAAAATAAAATAAAAAACTGTTTTATACAAAACCAATTTCCTCAAATAAACACAAAAATTCTCCAAATAAATAAATAAAATTGCGCAACGCCAACTCTTCCACCTAAGCCCGAAACTAGCAATCCACATTCATCTTTGGTACCTAAAACTGGAGGGTGGTGAGATAGAAAGTCCCAATAGGAAAAACCATAACAAAAATTTCATGGAGGTTTAACAAAATAGTATCACAAAATATACATATTCAAGTGAATATATAAACAAAATACATATGCATTTAATTAAAACATTTAATAAAACCATTTGAAGCAAAACCATCCCAAGCCATTCAAGGTATAGAGAACCCTACACTGAAAAAGAATTTTCTTCACTAGATCATCAAAGCCTCAAGTCTCGGCCTCCTCTATAAACTCTCGAACCTCTCTGTCTTCTCTCGGCTCATTCTATCTATCCTCTAATTTTTTTCTCTCTTCTGCCTTTGTATACTAACCAAGTCACAAGCACCCAATATATAGGCAAATTGTAGCGACACAATTCACACAGCACACCATACCATTATCAAATCAAATTACAAAAGTCAAAGAAATTATCATAGTGGACCCCGCCACCCCATCCTTATCTTACTTTATCATTTCCCTATCACATCTTCATTTATCTGAATCTAACAAAACCTAGGTGTAAAATCAAAGCCCAAAACCAAAAAAAATTTTGGCCAAGTAATTCCAAGTGGGACCCGCGCCATCATTTCATTTCAATCTTTTCTTTCTCTCTCTTCCCACTTTCGGCCGACCCACTACATTTGATGGTCGTGTCGTCATCCTACCATAAGCTTAAGAAATGTGATTTAGGAGAGGGCCAAAAGTTTTACATTTATAATTGCCACTACTACCTTCACTAAAAATATAGCAAGGGTGA
>JAOTQH010238086.1:0-12991 GCA_025631255.1 Cornus kousa
CCTAACTATATTTTTAGTGAAGGTAGTAGTGGCTTTATAAATGTAAAACTTTGGCCCTCACCTAAAATTGCACACTCTTCAAGCTTATGGTGTAGTGCGACGAGAACACCAGAATCCTAAATACTCACCATCCTATTTATCCATTTCTTTATGCTTTGTCCATGATCTTTAGGCTTTGAGGTATTTTTGTTTCCTTCCTTCCTTTGAGTTATTTTCTTCCTCATTGTAGACCAAACTATCTTTGGATGAACTTTACATTTGGTTCCTTACAACTTCATGTCTTCATTGTATCCATTTCTTTCCTTGATGTGATCTTGAATAATGAAATATTTGGAATGATCTTTAGTGCTTCATTGAGGTCATTATTTGAACGTGAATAATCTATATAGCACTCAATGTAAACATTAGTCCTTAAACACCATTAATGGTTTGTTATCATCAAAACACCTAGATTGTCCTTGGATGAAATCTTTAAGGTCAACACCATCTTAAATATGGTTCACCAAAAATCATTAAAAAATATGGGCGAGTTGATGGTTTCTGACCCATTTTGCCACCCCTAAATAAAACTATGAACTACTAGAATGCATAAGCAAGAAATAAAAAATGCATTCATGCATATGGTGGGAATGGTACAATAATATGTGATACGACAGAGATAGTGGTTAATTTAATTAAAATGATGTTAGGAATTCACATATACAGTTGGAAAATAGAACAGAAAAAATCACAAACATAAACAAAATGAGATTTACGTGCTTCAGTAAATTCCTACGTTCACAGGCGAATAAATATTTTCATTACTTCAATAATTTGGTTACACATTCTTTCTCCTTTCACAAACTCAACTCACTTTCTCTCTCTACAATTATATCTTTCTCTCTATACTTTTCAATACTCAACATCACCTCTATTTATTTGAATCTTCAAACTTGATTCCTTGTTAGACTAAAATTCATTAACTTGCCACAAAGAGTTAGCATATCAATTACAACTCTACAATGGTAGACACAACTTTTTTCCCAAGTCTTCTGGCTTCCAAAACGAAAAAGAAAATTGTCTCTCACACATATCAGACAAGTGCAACCAGTTTCACTTCTTTGAATCACCGTTTTGACCATTCCACCAAGTTCAACTAGTTCATTAAAGTTGAATCAGTTTAACTTTTCTAGAATTGGTTATTCTCCAGAATTTTAGCCGTAACTCTATCAGATGAATAAAAAAGTAACATTTAGTTTAACAATTCACTGGTGAGGCAATGTTCAACTAACAACGCTCTCCGTAGATGAATCCCAATGTAAAAAAGAAAAACAAAAATTATTTTAAACTGTTTTGCTACCAAACTTGTTCAATTCTAATCCACTCATAAAAGTTGCATTCTGAATTTTATGGACGAAATTCCTTCTAAATGTAACATCCTTAAATTTTAAATTAACTTTAATCACTTGTGATTTAAATTATTTGCCCTAGACCTATTTAGGTGCTTTATTTTGTCATCACATCCTCAATTACTTGACATTTAAAAATTAACTACCTTGAATTTCATTTTTCAGTTGCTCTCGATTTATTCCTACGTGACTTAAGTGTACATGATATTTCTATTACAATGCTTCTTATTTCATTTTTGGAGATATAAGTTCTACTATAGAATAATGGGCCCTTTTTTTATTTATTTTTTTTATTTTGTCATAATGGGACTTTATTGTTTGGGACACTAATGTGATTGATTTAGTTAGTGGGGATGTTTATTTACTAAATGGTTAATTAAAAACTAAGTAGCAGCTTGCATGTGTGATGTGTCACATGTGTGAGTACCAAATTTTCAGCCACAAACAATGTATGAATGCATTTCGTGCATATTGCAGACTTACACAAGATTTGGTCTTTTTTTCTTCTAATATCTGGTAAATTAAGATATGAGTGGTAAATTAAGATATTCAATTATCTTGTAATTATGTGGTTAGGAATGTGATTAATGTTCATTCGTCTATGGTAGGACTTGGTTTGGATAAGGTTTTTCTGGCTCAAATTTTGAGAGAAGACTAATGTGTCAAATTCTTTTTCTATTATAGTGTGGCTTAGATGCATGTATCCCTGGTGAATTATCTGTTGTTTGGAAATTTTTTTTGGTAAAAATAAGTTGAATAATGTTCTCTTGATACTATTTTGGACTCTGGTATTAGTGTTGGACTGAGCCGGGGGGGGGGGGGAATTGGTTAAACCTTTCCTTTTAAGTCTTCACAGAATGCAAGTACATAAAGATTAATGCAAACAAAAGATTAATGCAAACAAGCATTACAAGGAAACCCTCTAAACTAGGAAAAACCTTGGTTCTTGGCCTCTGCCAATATGAAATCCACTACTAGCTGTATATAGCTTGTTACACACTCAACTATCTCACTTTACACACACTCAAGTACAACAATGGACCCTAGTTTGCATAATCAATACACAGACTAGTTCACCATAGTGCACACAAGCACTCCCCCTGTCCTAAGCAACCTTGCTTAGACCTTGAAAGCACTCACAGCTCACCATTACAGATGTAACACAATATCAACAAGTCTTTCCTACAATTAAAATAGGATAGATAGCTCAAAACTCTAAGTTACAACCACAAAACCACAATCTGCTGTAATCAGGAATTGAGGGGTAAAATGGGAATTTCCTCCCGAGATCAATTTACCAGCACCTTACACAGTTTTCTTTCACTGCAGTGCTCATGTTCATAGCATAAAACAGTCTTGAATAGCATGAGTTAATCAAAATGCTCAGTCATAGTGCTTAAACAAACATACCACAACACAGATTTGGGGTTCAACAAGTTCAATATCACTATGTGCTAATAATATGTTCCACAGCCAATTTCAATAGCTTTGATTCACAAAAATAAACTTGCTAGCAGCTAGATATCTCATGAAACAGCTAGACTTAACCATTTTGTACTTAAATCTCTGATTAAACCAGAAAATAAGCTAGTATAATGATCTAGAGATCCAAATTCAGTTCCAGCAAGTTTTTGTTCAACACAAAAAATAAACAAAAAACTGAGCAAGTGTTAATAGCTTGGTTATGCCTAAAGCAGCCCTTGAAATAGACCACAGTAGTTTGGAACTCAAAATCACTACTCAATCCAGCCCTTGCACCAGTAAGCTTGACAACATCATCATCTCAGCGCTTAGTACACACCCCAGAGTTAATTCAATGAGTTTTTCTTGCATGGATCATCATCAAACAGCAGAGAAAAACTTGTTTGACGTAGTATACTTGAGGGTTCTCAGCTGCAGCTCAATATTCAATGTGTATTGTAAAGGTTTAAACCCTAAGGAGCCTTATCACAACATATATATATATATATCAGTATACACACAACAGCCCTTGTACAGCTACTACAATACACCTGTCACCTTCCACCAATCATTGGGAGAGCATAATTCAAATATTTTTCAGAGCAATGAACCAATGAAGGCTTGCCACCTTAGCTATTTTGTCACTATTCTCACCAGCTTTAATAAGTTACAGGTTATATGCTGAAATATCAATTTTATCCAGATTTAGCCTCTAAGAAATGTAATACTCTTGCATATACAATTACTCTAGAACTACTGAAACGTGAAACATTCTTGAACACAGCTAGAAAGGACCAAAATACCCTTCTAACAGTTTTAACCTTTTCAGCCAAACAAAAATCCTGCACCTATATAATTCACAATGTAGGCTCAAATGCTCAACCAAAGCTGTTCAATGCAGTGCAGCCATCAAGGCACACATATATACATGGAATACAACTGAGAAAAGACCATAATACCTCTGTGAACACCTATAGCTAAATTTGAAGAACTAAACCTTCATTGTCACAGTAATTTCAGCTAAGACAGGTAAATAAATTGTAATGCACTATCTTAGATCAGTGTATAACATGTGTATTAAGTAGTAATTGATAATACTACCCCTAGACCTTATTTCAAACCACAATGCAAATAGAGATCATGCTTGAATCAACATAAAAATAAAGTTTTTGACATTAAAAAGGCAAACACCCTTAAGATAGCTTAGGACCAACAATCTCCCCCTTTTACCTTTAATGACAAAAACAACTTCACTTGAAATAAGGTCTGTGAGACTAAGATCCACAGAGATATAGTAAGAAAAACCCAAATGCAAAAAATAGTCTGAAGATACAAACTATCCTTATTTCAGTCATTTTCTCTCCCTTTTTGACATTGAAGGCCAAAAGGTGAGCAGGACCAACAATAATAAGCTTAGGAATGACGAGGAACAACCCTAAGAAGATCTCTAAGGCTGAAAATCTCTGAGGGAGAAGAGGTTTGGTCATTATATCTGCTAGTTGATCCTCAGTTGGCAAATAAGTGATGTCAATAAGGCCTCTTTGAACTTTATCCCTGAGAAAGTGATACCTGATGTCAATGTGTTTGCTCTTCTAGTGCACTGTAGGATTTTAACTGATAGTAATGGCACTTTGGTTGTCACAGAAAAACTTGGGAGGTTCTGGAAATTGAATTCCAAGGTCTGGGAGTGTTGTTTTCATCCAAAGCAGTTGTGAACCAGCTTGTGAGACAGCTATACACTCAGCTTCAGAGGTTGAAAGAGAGACAGTATCCTTCTTTTTTACTTAGCCAATAAACCACATTAAAACCAAGAACATAGCAACAACCAGAGGAACTTTTTCTGTCAGGTAAAGATTCACCCCAATCAGCATCTGAGAAGGATGCAATAAACATTGAAGGTAAGACAATATAGGATAGACCATAGGAAATGATTCCTTTGACATATCTAAGAATTCTTTTAACAGCTTCTAGATGAGAAACCCTTGGATTACTTTGAAACCTGGCCACCAAACCTACTGAGTACATTATATTAGGCCTTGAAGCTGTAAGATACAACAAACTTCCAATGATAAACCTGTAAAATGTTGAGGGGACAGCTTTTGTGGTATATTCCAGTGAGAGTTTGGTAGTAGGACATAGTGGTGTTGAGACAGCCTTACAATCAGCCATTTTAAACTTTTTAAGTAGCTCAAAGACATACTTTTGTTAAGAAATGAATATTCCTTTAGATGTCTGAGTAATTTGTAGGCCTAAAAAATATCTAAGAGTGCCCATGAGTGACATTTCAAACCTTATCTTTATGAGATTAGCAAACTCTGATGCTAATGACGTGTCTGAGCCACAAAACATGATATTATCAACATAAATTTGCAAAATTAGAAACTGTTCTTGATGAATTTTGACATAGAGGGTGTTATCAACCTTGCCTTTGTGGAATCCTTGTTCAACTAAGAACTGATATAGCTTTTCATACCAGGCTCTAAGAGCTTGTTTAAAACCATATAAAGCCTTTATCAGTTTGAACACATGAGAGGGATACTCTAAATCTTCAAAGCCTTCAAGTTGTTCCAAGTAAACTTCTTCATTTAAGTTTCCATTTAAGAAGGCAGACTTAACATCCATTTGGTACACTTTAACTTGCTTTTGACAGGCAAAAGATAGAAGCATTCTTATGGATTCCATTCTTGTAACTGGAGCAAAAGTTTCATCATAATCAATACCAGCCTATTGAGAATAACCCTTACACACTAATCTTGCCTTATTTCTGATAACATACCCCTTCTTATCTAACTTATTTCTGTAAATCCACTTTGAGCCAATTACATTCTTGTCTTCAGGTCTAGGTGCAAGTGTCCAGGTATCATTCTTGTGAATTTGATCAAGTTCTTCCTGCATAGCTGCTTTCCAATCTTCACTTTTCTGAGCTTCAAAATAAGACTTTAGTTCAATAGATGACAACATAGCAAAATGACTATATTTTTCACCATTTTCAGCTTCTAGATCAGTTAGTCTCTTTTTGTTCCTTGATTGAATTCTAGCTTGAACCTGCTTTTGCAGCACTGAATAGGTGATTTCTCTTAGATTTTCAAGTTCAGAGACTGAAGTACTAGTTTCATTTGAACCAAGTGTGTTATTACTGTCTTCAAGAAGTGTTGACTGAGGATTCTCATCAAACTTCACATTGATTGACTCAACCACCTTTGAAGACCTGAGATTGTAGCATCTATAAGCCTTGTTTTTTTGTTGAATACCCCAAAAATATGCCTTCATCAGCCTTTGAATCAAACTTTCCCAAACTGTCAATGTGATTCAGTATATAACACTTGTTGCTAAACACTTTGAAGTAGTGAACTATTGCAAGTCTTCCATACCATAATTCATAAGGTGTTTTGGTTGAATTTGGTCCAAGAAGAACCCTATTGATTATGTGTACAGAGGTACTCACAGCTTCAACCCAAAATCCTTTTGCTAAACCCTTTTCAAGCAATATTGTTCTTCCCATTTCTTGAACTGTCCTATTCTTTCTCTCCACAACTCCATTTTGTTGAGGAGTAGCCACAGCTGAGAATTCTTTCTTAATCCCCTTGTCATCACAGTAATGCTCAAATTCTTCCATGGTGAATTCTGAACCAAATCAGACCTAAGTCTCTTCACAGTACAACTTCTTTTATTTTCAACAAGATTAACAAATTTGATGAAATATGCAATAGCCTCAGATTTTCTTTCAAAAAGTAAACCCACACCATTCTGCTATAATCATCAATGAGAAGCATGAAATACTTACTTCCACCAACACTAGTGGTTCTGGTAGGGTCACAGAGATCCATGTGTATCAAATGAAAAGCTTTTGAGGAGTTTGTTTCCTTGGAAGGGAATGAGACTTTGGTTTGCTTTCCTTATTGACAGGCTTTACAAAAATGGTCTTCTTTAAATTTGATGTCATGCAATCCTTTGACAGCTTTCAACTTGAGAATTTTAAATAGATTCTTTGAATGAAGATATCCTAACCTTTTATGCCACAACTTAGCTTCATCATAGGTTGTTAGATTGCATTGAGTGGACTGAGTTTCTTCAGTGACAGCATACACATTTCCTGAGGATCTACAAGCCGTGAATAAGACTTGTTTGGATTTTAGATCAACCACATTGCGCTTTTCCTAATTAAAGCATACTTTTTTCCCATTGTCACACAATTGGTTAACACTGAGAATATTGTGTTTAAGCCCTTTAACAAGTAGAACTTCTTGGATCTCAGGTAATTCTTCAGACTTGCTCACAGTACCAATGCTAACAATCTTTGCCTTTTGATTATCTCCACAGACAACATTTCCCCTATCAAACTATTTAAGAGAGACAAATTTGGAACCATCACCTGTCATGTGTCTTGAACAGCCACTGTCAACATACCATTTTTCCTGAGTGTTATAGGCCTTGAATGTTGTATACATAAGGAGACTCATAGAGTTTATGTAATGTGACCGATTATTTTGCGTGTCACGCGGTTTTCTCATTTTAAGTGAGGGGCATTGTAGTCATTTCATATGCATGTGTGTGTGTGTGTGTGTATCTATTTTAGTGGGAGATATTTTAGGGACCTTGATGGTATTGCAATGGATGTTGATAGGCAAAAGAGTAATTAATCAAAAAGTGACAACACACACATTTTGACAAGTGGCAAGCCATTAGCCAAGGTTAAAAGTTGACCACCTCATTTTTTTTCTTTTTCTTCTTCTCCTTGGCATAATGAGTCTCTCCCTCTTTCTCAATATTCCATTTTCTCTCTCTATATTCCTACATCCATCTCTCCATGCTTTCAAGCTTGCTTTTGAGGGAGTTATGTTAGGGTTTAGGTGAGGTCATAGGTGAAGAAGTGATGAGCTTGAGGAGAGCTTTTATTTTAGACCAATATTACAAGGGTTAGGGATTTCAAAAATTGGAGGCCTTAAGGCTTGTCTGGCATGGTTAGCTTATTTGAGGTAGGGGTTGTGTCACGACCCTAAAATTCCAATAAAATCCTCGATTTATACAAATCCAAATACATCAAAATACACCTAGGATCATAAAAAAAAAATGCCCTCCTTTTATACAAAGTCAATTTCCTCAATATACATAAAAATTCTCTAAGTAAATAAAATAAATCCTCCAACGCCGACTCTTCCACTTAAACCTGAATCTAGCAATCACCGTTCATCTTTAGTACCTAAAACTGAAGGTGGTGAGATTGAAAGTCCCAGTAAGAAAAACCATAACAAGAATTTCATGAAGGTTTAACAAAACAGCTTCACAAAATATACATAATCATGTGAGTATAAACAAAATACATATGCATTTAAATAAAACATTTAATAAAACCATTGAAGCAAAACCACTCCAAGCCATTCAAGGTATAGAGAACCTTACCCTGAAAAAGAATTATCTACACTGGATCACCAAGTCCTCAAACCTCCGGCCTCCTCTGCAACTCTCGACCCTCTGTTTCTCAAACTCTCGGCTCACTCTGCCTTCTCTCTCTGTATCACTCTTCTATTTTTGAATACATACCAAGTCACAAGCACCCAATTTAAAGGCAATTCCACTGACAAACCCACGTGAAGCCCATACTTTTCTTCCTTACATTATTTACAACCCACGTGAACAAAACCAACGCCTAAGAAATTTTTTGGCCAAAAAATCAGCCCGTAGGACCCACACCACATCATTACAATTTTTCTTCCTTATTACGTTTTGCCTTGCTGCCCACTTTCCTTCATCAAATGCAATAAATATATTCATATATATATATATATATATATATATGTATAAACATGTGATAAAAATCAAAACCTATAAAAACTCTTTTGCATTATACACGTGGGACACACAATTTTCATCACCAAATTCAATCTTCCTTTTTCCCTCATCATTTCGGCCAGGTGCTCCCTTTTACCTCCTTCATTACACAATAAAAAAAATAAATACAAATATATATCATATATATAATATATATACACAAAGGCATTAAAACCAAATCAATCCTTCTACATAACTCCTTGTGGGCCCCACAATTACAATCACAATCTCATTTTTTCTTTCCACCTTCAATTTCGGCACCTTCTCCCTTTTCTATCTAATCACACACACACACACAAACTATATATAAAAAAAATAACTATTACTATACCTCCACTAAACTGAACTCAAGAATTAAAATTATAAATAATAATAAAATAAAATTATAAATTAAAATCTAAAAAATATCCGGGTTATCACAGGTTGTTTAACTTGCGTAGTCCTAAGTCCTTATAAATAATTATTGTGTTTCCCTTATAAGCATGCTGAATTTTTACATGAATTGATTGAATTGGATTATAGGTTTCATCTATGATCATTGCTTGTTAAGTTATTATTTAATTTGAGATCAATGTTATCCATGTGTTGCTTAGTTGCTAATAAGGACTTCTTGTTAAATTGTTGCTAAAGTGAAGTCATTATTCAAATTGTAATTGTGTGGAATGATGGAAAATGTGTTTATGCTCATTCATTTTATTATGCCCTTTTGTGTTATGTGCCATGCTTACTTGACTTGAAGAAATGCCATTTAGGCATCATCTACTGAGCGGTGGTGCTCACCCCTCTTATCTTAACATTTTCAGGATTTTAGGAGCGGCGGAGTGGCTGAGATGCCTTCACAGGCTTATACATAGTTAGAAAGCTTATAATTGGAAGTTCATGTATCTATATTCAATGTAATTGAATTTGTTTTGATGTATAATGATGCAATTTATTTTCGTTATGATGTAAGAACATTATCTTATCGATGTGAGCATGTTTATGGATGTTTTAGAATAGATTTTAACTATGTTAGATGTCACAAGTGAAACCATAAGGTTGCCAAGTTGTTCAGGCCTTTAGACAGTGAGAAAAACGCATTTCTGGGCCATTTCGGTCAACCGGTGTCATTTGGAATTGAAACCAGTAACCTCGGACACTCCAGAGCCACAACCGGTCGATCGGAGTGTCATTTCGGTCGACCGGTATACCCTTCATGGTCAGTCGAAATAAAAACTGGGACAACATTTAACCTCTGACTTCAAACGATCATATCTCACTCATTTTAACCCCAAATTGGGTCAAATTTGAGTCTAAATTCAAGGATTTTAAGTCAGCTTCCCAATGAAATTAATTTCACTCAAAAATTCCAATGGTACAGAGAGTTATGACCTTTTTAGTGTGGACTGCTCCAGTATTATTTGAAAACGAAGGGGGCAATTGTGTGAAATCCTCATTCTCATGTCCAGGACCTCGTGTCATGGGTTTAAATGACCCTTATGACTTATGGTGACCTATTTAGACTCGTTTAGAGTTATGTTATTTATTACCACATCTTAGTTGACCGTTTTACCCTTGGATGTTCTCAAGTTCGGGTAAAGACTCGGTTAACGATTCAGACCCACGGGTTCGAGTCGTTACAGTTTAGCGTCTTAGGAATCCACATCATCTTAGATTTTACAATCAACCCTTTATCCTTGGTTCTCTAGGCTGGAGTTAAGTCAGACTTCTTAACATACATCTTAGTAACCTTGAAGTTTCTCATGGTTGTGGTAACGAAGTCTCTTCTGTCAAAACTTGAGATATTATAAGTGTTGTCAAGTAAATCAAACTTGGACCTTAGGGGTTTTACAATAGGATACCTAGCATATACGTCACCAGTTGTGGCCTTAACAAACACAGATTGATTTTGTTTAAACTTTGAGGCTGTATCACACACATAGCCAATTTCAATCTTTCCAATTTGCTTAGTAGATTGTTTCCAAATCTCAACCATTTTCAAGGATCTCTCTTCAAGAATAAGGGACAGTTCTTCTTTACACCTCTTAATAGACCACTGAGTGTTACCTTGAGGCTTTAACAGGTTCAGAAAGATAAGGGAGATTGAACATAAGGCTGACAGTTTAAGCTTGAAGTGTTTTGGTGAGGATTTGTTTTGACTTTAGAAGATCTGTATTGAGTCTTTTAATTTGAGATTTCTGTTGATTACACTTCACAGCAAGTCTCTCACATTCTTCTAGAATTTCTTTTATTTCAGTGTCACTATCTTTTTCAACTTGGACTGAGTCTATTGGTGTTTCAAGAATAGCCATAAAGAGACATTCATCTTCTTGTGGTTCTTCATATTTATCTTCTTCAGAAGCTGTATCCCAATCAGTAATCAGTGCCTTTTTTCCAAACCTTCACTTATTATTTGGCCCTTCAAACTTCCTTTGATATTGCCCCTTTGAATTAGGACAGTTGGACACCACATGACCAGGTTTACCACAACCATAACAGGTTAGATTTTACAGCTGAGATTTCTTCTTGAACCTGAATTTTCTGAATTTCTTAGCAAGATAAGCCACTTCAGACTTTGTATCATCTTCCTCAACAACTTCATTGGCTTTGAGAGCAGCTTCTCTTCTATGTAAAGTTTGAAGACCAATCCTCATTTTATAGGCTGTTAGAGAAGCTTGAAGTTCATTTATCTTCATGTTTGTCAAATCCTCGTCTTCTAGGATAGTAACCTTAGAATTAAACCTGGAAGTAAGAGACCTGAGTATCTTCTTGCATACATAAGAGTCTTTAATATCTTCTCCAAGAGATTTCATGTTGTTGACAAAGTCATTGATTCTGAACATATACTCAACAACAGTTTCCTTTTCTTCCATTTTACAAATCTCATATTGGACTTTGAACAACTATATTTTGTTATCTTTGATAAAGGGAAAACAAATTCAAGACTCTACTCGTCCACTGCTGGTTTTTTCAAGAAGAAGGGCACCAATCACTTAATTTGTGCACGTTCAATCACCCAAATCAACCCCTATCTTGGACTTAGTGAGGTAATTACTGAACCTATTTCTAATGAATATGGTGTCACTAAAGTTCTTGATCAAAGTGATTATGATATTCCCATTGCTATTAGTAAGAAAACTAGAGCATGCACCAAACACCCTTTGTGCTTATTTATGTGATACAAGAATCTGTCCCATAACCATAAAGCCTTTCTCATAAGCCTAAACATAATCTCCATTCCCAAAACCATATCCGAGGCATTAGGTAGTGAGAATTGGAAGAATTCCATGAAGGTCAAAATGGAAACACTTGAGAATAACAAGACATGGGACTTGGTGAAATTGCCGAAAGGGAAGAAACTGGTGGGATGTAGATGGGTATTCACGGTGAAATACAAGTCAGATGGTTCGTTAGAGAGGTACAAAGTAATGTTAGTTGCTAAAGGCTATACCCAAACGTATGGAATAAATTATCTTGATACATTTGCTCCTGTTGCAAAGATGAACACCGTTAGAGTGTTGTTTTCATTGGCTGCTAATCTGGGCTGGAAATTATTGCAATTCGATGTCAAAAATGCATTTTTACATGGTGATCTCAAGGAGGAGGTTTATATGGAAGTTCCACCAGGGTTTGGTTCGAATATAGAACAGGTGGTATGCAGGTTAAGCAAGGCGTTGTACGGATTAAAACAGTCTCCAAGAGCTTGATTTGGAAGGTTTGCCAAGGTAATGCCCGATATGGGATACAAACAAAGCTAAACCGATCACACCTTGTTTGTAAAGCACTCAGTTTTAGGGGGAGTGACTGCATTGTTAATCTATGTAGACGATATTATAGTGACAGGTGATGATTTGGAAGGAATGGAGAATTTAAAGAAGTATTAGTGAAAGAATTCAAAATCAAAGAGCTCGGCAAACTAAAGTATTTTCTCGGCATTGAGGTAGCACATTCTCGGGAAGGAATTTTCATATCTAAGCAAAAATATATAACAGGTTTGTTAATGGAAACACGCAAGTTAGGTTGCAAACCAACAGAGACGCCTATAAAGTTCAACCAAAGGCTTAGAGATGCTCTGGAAGACACGGCAGTAGATAAAGGCTCCTATCAGAGACTTGTGGGAAGGCTTATCTACTTATCACACACTAGACCAGACATAGCCTATGCAGTCTATGTCTGGTCTAGTGTGTTGTAAGTTAATTCATGCACAATCCCAAAGAGTCACATCTTAGGGTTGTGTATCGAATCCTACAGTACTTTAAAGGCACACCGGGCAAAGGAATTCTATTTAAGAAGGGGGAGGAGCTAACTCTTGAAGCCTACACTGATGCAGATTA
>JAOTQH010238096.1:0-12991 GCA_025631255.1 Cornus kousa
TATATATATTGTTGTGATTAGTGCTTAGCCTTGTGATTGTTGATTTAATTCTTCCTTATGATTCTCTATTTTAATTATATGTTATCTTATGTGTGATTATTTGGGGAATTGATCTATACACTAGATTCTCTATGTTGGTTGCATGTCTATGTATGATTAATTAAGAATTTAGTGATGGCTAAGCAAGGGTTTTCATTGAATGGGTTTGTCAATTAATTTGATGGATTATACTTATGCTTGATGGGTTGTGCTACAATTAGTTTAAGTAGACAATTCATTCTTTAATTTGATATTCACAACAATGTATTCCCCATTAATGGAAAGCAAGTGGTTAATTAGATAAGCTTAGTGGTGATTCCAACACCCTAAGTCCTCTCTTCATATATCTTAAATCCCTATTTCTCATTAGTTTATTTTAATTACATTTTAATTAATTGAATTTTAGTGTAATCAAATAATCAATCTCTTTTTTGTAATCTTTTGATACGCTAGAGTTGAAGTTAAATTTCAACACGTATAATCCCTTGGGACGTCCCTACTCACTCTTGCTACTTTAGAAGTAGTGGTGGTAGTAGTTTTTATAAATTTAAATTTAACCTAAAAGGCTTTTCTTGAACCACAAATTCACTACATTATTTTGACGTATAGGAACGGCCGTCGTCAGTGATGATGTTGTCTGGTGTGTGTGGGCGAGTGTTTAGTATTGACTAGCTACCACTCGTAGCTGGGTGTGTGTGTCCGGATGTCGTTCACTGGTAGCTATTAGGATGATTAATATCGGTGATTAGGGGCAGGTGTCCCTAGATCACTATTGGTTTTATTTTGTGGGCAGGTGACAGCATCGTCTATTCACCACAATAGTTACAGAGTGTGTGGGCGGGTAACTAGCACTGTCAGCTACCACAATATTTTTCATGTCACTGAATTTCACATCACCTGGGATAAGTATTTTTGGATCTGGTCTTGCCACTTTTGATGTTTTCGAGTATGAGAAGACTGTTGGATCTAAATTTCAGAACGAAATTCTTTTAAGTGGTGGAGAATGTGACAATCCGGATTTTTAAGATTTTGAAATTATATTTATTTCAAGATTTTAACTGTCCAAGATTGATAATTTGATTTTTTTTTTTTTTTTTGGAGATTTACTCACTTGTGATATTAATGGGTTAAATTGATTATTTTGTTTTATTTAGAGACTTATCAATTAATGATTGGTTCATTGATTATTGAATTGAAAACTATAGTTGTATTTAATTTTAATTTAAGTTCATGATTTTAGTTATCATGATGGGAGATGCCAGCCGAATTAAACAGAAGAAAACCATTAAATTAGTCTTGCACATAACATTTTAGTACGATTTTAATGCAGTAATATTTAGATCCATCATATCTCAGTTTTAAATTTGGCTTACAAAATAGTTTTCTTTTTTTTAAAAAAAAAAATAATAATAATAATTTATAGTTTGCCAACTCCTTTCATATGAAGTTAATCCTTTCTTAATAATATTTTAAAATAGTTTATTAGATGGGGGTTTTGTGAAGTGAATTCTTTCTTTTTGATATTTTATACTATTATATTTTTGTTAGCTTTTTTGTGTGTTTATTTAGTTGGAGAAATGATTACATAGGTAAAGAGTTCAATTGGCATTATCAAGTGTCACAGAAAAATACCAATTATCATTTAGATTGCTAGAAAGAGTATCCAATCAATCATATATCCTGTTACATTGATGTGTCTATGAGCATTTAGGTTCTTAAGTAAGCCGTAATCAAATTTCGTTTCAAAATAGTATAATTTTTATTTATTATTATTTTTTTTGGGCAGTATTCTACTGGCTTTGGTTATGATCACGTTGAAAAAATAGATAATATGGAACTTTAGCATTGTCTTTGTTTAATGATCCTAGTCAGATTGCTAAGTTATTCCAAAAGATTAAACTATTATGCTATATCAGCCCTAAGTGATGATGTTGTGCTAGGCCGATATCATTCAAAAAGTTCACATCCAAAAATTCATTCTGTTAGAACGACAACTTCATGAAATCGGGATATTACATATGGCAATTAATGTGCGGTCTATGGAACACTTGTGTTTTATAAAGAAACTAGTGTGTACGATAAGTCCGGCTTGTCTTTAAGATTTTATGGATTTCCTGTTTATATATTGGCTTAGATTTATTTACTTTGCTTTATATTAGCCATTTTCTAATTCATCAAGTAAGCGCAGGAGGAGTTGGGAAAACCTTGCCGAAGAGCTTCCTCTTCTCGAAGAGGCAAAATACAAGGTTGTGGAAGTGGCTGACCAATCCAAGCTTCTTTGGGAAGATTTCATGGCAAGTTTGCCTCTTTGAATGATGGGTTCTTTGTTAGTCCTTCTGTCCCTTCTTGGACACTCTCTTTTGATGTATTAATTATAGGTGTCCTTTTTTTTTTTTCTTTTTTTTTTTTTTAATTTCTATATTTGGTAAGAATATGTATACTTGTATATAATGAAGCACGATGGTGGATAGTGTGCTATTAGCATGTGGATAGGGCCAAGAAGATATTTTTGAGTAGGCTTTTGTACACCTTTCTTTTGAATGGCATGTAATGGAACTTTCTTATAATAGTGGAATGCCATTTTTAGTTTCATAACTTTTTTTTTGCATTTTCAAAAAACACACTTTTATTCGATTGAAATGCATGAAAAATAAAAAAAGGCAAGATTGAAAATCCAACTTAAGAACCATGAGTTGGCTCTATATGCAATACTTGAGAACATAAAATAACCAAAATACCTCTTGTTGGAATACTTGGTTGTTTTATTCATTGGAAATCCTATTGAAAATTTATAATTACCAAGGCGAGTGAGGAATGTTTGCAAACGATTCAATAGGAATATCTTTTATTCATTCCTTCCAAATGTCACTTTCTTTTGGAAAGATTGACCAACCGTTTATTCGGCGGGTCTTAGTATCCTTTTCTCCCAAGCTTCAAAGATATAGGGGTGATACTATTTCAAGTATACCCTATGGATGGGAGATGAATGAGGCTCCCCATCTATATCTATCAACTGATAGGCTCCCTTTTCGAGAACCCTTTCAACCAAGAAAGGTCCTTCCCATTTTGTAGTCCATTTGCCATACTCTCTATCTCTAGTTCTAAGTGGCAATTTGACCTTCCAAACCATGTCTCTTTCTAGGAAAGACTTAGCCTTTACCTTTTTGTTGTATGCTCGCATTACCTTCTTCTACACAATGACATGGTCTAGGGCACTCAAACAAACTTCATCAAGGTCTTTTAACTCTGCTAGCATGGCTTGAGTATATTTAGTTAGAGTTAGCTCATTTTGAAAAGCTACTTTTCTTGACTTCACTGTCATCTCCATTGGAAGTATTGGGTCGTGTCCATATGTTAACATATAAGGAGTAACTCCAGTACTTGATCTTTTTGAATTTCTATATGCTCACAGTGCTTTTGACAAAAGGTTATGCCACTACTGTGGATTCTTCTCAATCATCTTCTTAATTATGCCAATGATGACCTTGTTAGACGCCTTTGATTGTCCATTTACCTGGGCAAAGTATGGAGTAGAGTTTGTGAACTAGATATTATATATATTAAAGAAATCCTGTACCATACTTCCTAGAAAGGAAAGACTTCTGTTTGTGGTGATTGTTTTTGGAATTCCAAACCGGTGAATGATGTGTTTTTCAATGAAATCCATCACCGTTGATTGTACATAAGTTTTCAAAGGAATGGCTTCCACCCACTTCTTGAAGTAATTTGTGGCTACTATAATATGAGTATGATCATCAGCAGATGGAGGTATGACTTTTCCAATGAAATCTAATGGCCAAATCTTTACCATAGGTTGCATGTTAATAGCTGGCACTCTTTGAATAGGGGCCATGTAGCTGACAAGTTTGACAACTTTTAGCAAAGTCGTTACAATATTTTAAGATGCCTCTCCAATGATATCCGTACTTTCTTAAAATCCATCTCATCTTTATTCCGGCTTGATGAGCTCCACATAGCCCGTTATGGACCTCACCCATGACTTGCACTGATTCTAGCTTGTCTAAACACCTGAGAGTCCATCTTCTTTATTTTTCTTATACAATTCCCCATCCATCAAATGTAGTAAGGAACTACAAGCTGGATTTCCAATCCACATCTATACTTGGATTCATTAGGAACTTAATGATGGGAACTCTCCAATCATCTGGATCTGCCTCTTCCAAGTTAACATAACTAACCTCCAAATGTTCATTCCTCATTTCTACAGATGAAAGCGGTCTCCTTTTCACTGAGATTATGGTTTCTTCCACTCCCGGTGGGACTTTTATGCAGTCCATCTGCTTCTTTTTTCAAGTGTCTTGGCCAATGCTGCAATTGATAATCATAAAGTTGATCAAGTAATTGTAAGGCCAAAAAATGGAAAGGCCTCAAATGATGACTAAGGTATCTGTATTCATTGATTAGCTGGTTGATCACCAATGATTAGTACACCTTCGGCTTTCATTTTTAGTAGAATTTCCAAACCAATTATGAGTGACTCATACTCAGTTTGGTTGTTAGTGCACAAATAATCCAAAAAGAAATAAAATGATGTCTTCGTTTTCCTCGGTGATATGATGACAATTTTGGCTCCTCTCCTGTCACTAATGTATGATCCATCAAAGAGTAGTGTCCATGGAGAATGTTCGAGGTAGAAACTGTCCACCTCATCACACATTTCTGTTGTTATTTCAGTAGAAGGGTGATCAGCCAGAAAATCTGCTAATGCACGTCCCTTAACTGCTTTATGTGGAATGTACTTAAAACTGAACTCCATCAAGGCCAATGACCACTTTCCAATCCTACCAGTAATCAAAGGTCTCAATAACATGTATTTAATCAAATCAGTTTGAGAAATAATATACACAACAACTGGAAGCAT
The DNA here is from genome assembly GCA_025631255.1 of Cornus kousa. Classification (NCBI taxonomy): domain Eukaryota; kingdom Viridiplantae; phylum Streptophyta; class Magnoliopsida; order Cornales; family Cornaceae; genus Cornus; species Cornus kousa. Next base: position 4,922 of record JAOTQH010238096.1, read on the forward strand.
GTATATTCTTAATTTCATGGTAGAATAATACAAAGCAAGGCATAACTTTTCAATTGGAGTGTACCTACATTCCATCGGAGTAAGTACTCGGCTAAGGAAGTAAACAAGCTGTTCCTTTCCCCACTCATTATTTTGTGGCAATAGAGTCCCAATGGGCTCCTCAGTGGTCGATAAGTATAACCTTAAAGGCCGCTTCTTTATTGGTAACATCATTACAAGTGGACTGACCAAGTATCTTTTAAGTTTTTCAAAAGCTGCTTGATATTGGTTTGTCCACTTGAAATCTTCTACTTTTTTTAACTTTAGAATAGATGAAAAAATATGGGTTTTTCTAGCATGGTTGGAAATGAATCTGCGAAGAAAACCTATCTGTCCCAGAAACCTCTCCCAGAAACCTCTGAAGCTCTTTCTTACTTTGAGGAGGCTGTGCTTCCATGATGGCCTTAGCTTTGTTCTGGTCAATCTTTATTCCTCTCTGATGGACCAGAATGCCTAGGAAATTTCCAACTGAAACTCCAAAAGTGCATTTTAATGGATTCATCTTCAGCTTATGGACCATCATCCTTTTAAAGGTTATCTCTAAGTTGATCAAGTGTTGAGGCTTTTCTGATGACTTAATGACCACATCGTCTATATAAACCTCCATAAACATGCTAATCATATCATTGAAAATCGCATTCGTAGCCCTTTGGTATGCAACGCCTACATTCTTAAGACCGAATGGCATAACCACCCATTCAAATGTCCCAATGGAACCTAGATATCTGAATGCCGTCTTTGGAATATCTTCCTCGGCAATATAGATCTGATTATAACCAGAATGGCCATCCATGAATGATAACATTCCATTCTTTGCAGCTACATCCACCAATTGATCTACCATGGGCATTGGATACTCATCTTTTGGAGTTGCAAAGTTGATATTTTGAAAGTCTATGCATACTCTCAGATAACCATTCTTCTTGATAACTGGCACTATATTTTAAAGCTACACCACATACCTAGTAGTTGCAATTAAACCCCCTTTTAAAAGCCTTTCAATTTCTTCTTTGACTTTCAGGATAACTTCATGTGACATCCTTCTAGGAGGTTGTTTAAATGGCCGGTATCCTTCATTGATTGGTAGCCTATGCTCCACCAATTTTCTAGAAAGACCAGGCAACTCTTTATATGTCTAAGCAAAGTAGTCTTTGTACTCTTTCAACAGAGAAATCAATTCCTCTTGAAAATCTGGTTCTAACAGTCCACTTATATAAGTTGGTTGTGAATCTTCCTCTGAACCCAAATTAATCTTTAACAGTGGATCCTGAACGTCGACCTTTAAATCATCAAGCTTTACTGGAGCAGACTTCAAATATGCTAGTTGGATTGGATCTATTTTTCTTCTGGATCTTCCCTTGGCTTCTACCAAGTTACTGGAAAGTACCTTGGCACATCGTCTACTCCGTTCCAACTTTAATTCGGCTAGGTATGCTTTTAATCTTGCCAGGCACCAGTTCACTGCCTGGTTTATTGCACTCTCTTTCTTATGAGCTTTTTCTATTAAAACTATTCAAAGTGAAAGGCGTTGGATGTCGGCCTGTGAGAAGATTGTTGGCCTTGACATCTCTTGGAATAACTCCTTAGCTTCTTCTTCTATAAGAGTTTTTCGCATTATTACCGACTTTGGTCGGCCCTTGCTGTCTTTCCCAATGAACCTTACTGGTATGAATTCTCTATTGTAAAGCTCAGCATCTGTATGATATACTTTTGCACTGAATGGTTTGTTGTCTGATTCTATAATCTTAACTTCATCGGTATCCCAAAAAAATTAGCATTTGATGCAACGTAGACGGGATGAAAAAATTGGGATGTATCCAATCGTGGCCTAGTAATAAATTATAAGCCGCAGTGGATTCCATAATAAAGAATGTTGTCATGGTTGTTACATCTCTAATAGTTAATTCCAAAGGAATGATCCCCTGTGTTTCCACTGAACCTCCAGTGAACCGCTGATAGCCACATCACTGGGAATTACATCTTCTACTATCTTGCCTAATTTCCTTATGACATTAATGGGAACAATATTTAGAACTAAGCCATTGTCCACCAGGACTCTTGAAAGTGGACGGACTTCAATCAAAACCTTTATATAAAGTGGTTTCAACTGCTTAGTCATTCCAACATGGGGTTTCTCCAAAACCACCTTATTTGGAATTGGAAGTACATCATTTTGAACTTTAATTTCACAAAGCTCTAGGAAAACCTCGGCTTCTTCTTTTAAAAATTCCTCTATAATTTCTTCTATGCGTATACTGTTAATCTTTTCCCCTGGAACCAGATCTAATCCAGCAACTTCTAACTCCTCTAGAATTGACTCATCATTAGTAACATCACCTATCATTGAAGATGGCTGATCTGGTTTTGATTCAAAGACCAATGGAAGGATAACAACCATGTTACATGACATTTCCTCTGGAAAGCTCCCAAAACGGATTTTCTTCTGACTGGATGAGCTCTGAGAACTCTCTAACACTTTTGTTGGGATTACTTCTTGTGCCTTACCTTCTTTCTGAAGGGACTCCTCTAGTGTAATACCCCTAATTTTAAAAGGATAGTATCAGCATTTTAATTATTGTTTTATTTCATTTTTGTGTGCTTATTTGTTAAATTGTTTTGTGTGTTTGATTTAATTGTTTATTTGCGTTTATTATTTGAATTTGAATTAATTGATTAGTTTATTTATTTATTTGTGTTTTTCTTTTCTTTAAGTGAATGAATAAGTTGTCTTGTTTATTTTATTTAAGTTAACTGGGTTGTTTAATTAAATTAGTTTTAATTGATTTAAATGGAATTAATGGAATTAATTTGGATTAAATAAGTACTGTAAATTAATTAGGGTTATGTATTTAGCAGACTTGGATTACACATTTAATTGTTCTTTTTCCTTCTTGGATCATAATTAGAATTAAGGTTTCATTTTTCCTAAGCCTATAAATATATCATTTCGGTGGCTTAGGGTTTAAAAAATAAAAAATAAAACATAAACATAGTTTGTTCACGTAAAAAGAGGGTTGAGAGAACAAATGCACAGTTAGGGCTACAAAGGAGGAAAACAGAGAAGACCAAGGAGGTTGATTGTCAATTAGAGCCGGAGTAGTAGGAGGCTTAATGGTATTCAGTAATTGCTGAAAATATAGACACGACGCCGAGATTTTATAACTGAAATCACAGGCAAGTTCTTTTCTTTCTCTCTTCCGTTGGCCTGTGTTCTGTGCACCTAGATAGTCTCTAGGATTTAATTGATCATTAACTAAATCTTACATGTTTATTATATGTTATTTTGATGATCTGTATGCGTTGAATCAATTCTGTTACAGTTCTTGCAAGTCTGGGTTTCAGTTTGTTCTTTAAGTATGTTAAATCGGTAGTAGTTTTTATCACTGTAGTTAATTCCAACTATTGTAAACAAACCATTGGGATGCAATTGGATTTAAATAAGACTCTTAGGTTCAGTATTAAAGAGGAACAAAAGGTTTGGAATGGCCGAAGACGAAGCTGATAGTCAGAAACGGAGCAAAACTGGACTGGAGGCTCTCAGAGAGGGAGAGAGCTGGCTCTGGGAAGCCAAGAGCTGGCTCTGGGAAGCCAAGAGCTGGCTCCCACCCATCAAGAGCCAGCTCCAAGATGGCATGGAGCCAGCTCCATGCTTGTACAAGAGCCTGCTCTTGTGTTTTAAGAGCAGGCTCTCTCCGTTTGCGTGTTTCTGGAATTTTTTTCAGAACTGTTTGGACTGTTTCGATTAATTTTGGGACTTTACTGGGGGTTTTAACAATTAACTTTAGGGGTTACCAAGGTCTCTAATTGCATAAATTACCCCGTTATATTAATAGAATTAATAATGCGCAATTTAACAACTTTGCATGCTGTTAACGGTTGGAAGGAAATTAATTGCCTAGTTTTAATTCGGTGATTTAATGAGTTATAGCATGATTATAAATCTTGTTTTGATGCACTGTAGGGTCTTTTATTTAACAACTTGGACCTGTGCATGCTTCAGATTTTAAATTGCTAAAATATTAGTCCTCTTCTGCCATTACATGAGTTAAGGACTGGATTTAATTGCTGAAATAATATACACTATTTTGCAATTAAATGGATTATGGTTTTTGAACTGGGTTATGGTTTTGGAGTTTAATTGTTGAAATAATATACACTATTCTGCAATTAACGAGATAATGGTTTCGAACTTTAATTGCTGAAATATTATACACTATTCTGCAATTACTTGAATTATGGTTTTGAACTGTATATTAGTTTTTGGACTTTAATTGTTGAATTATTTTATTAAATTATGTGAATTATCTGGATGTTGTGGATTGTATGCACTGGTATAGGACGGTGGCATACTAGGGATGGTTTAGCTCAAAATGCTAGAACCTACCTTATTGGAATAAAGGAAGGGATTGTAAGATATTAAATCCCAATTATGTTTTAGTCAGATCGACTGTGTAAGTTGAGTGACTATTTGGATTAATTGTTTGTGTTTAAGTTAGATTGATTGAGTAAGTTGAATGACTACCTGGATTAATTGTGTTTATAGTTAAATCAGATCGACTGAGTAAGTTAAGTGACTAACTGGATTACAATTCTTATGTCAATTCAATAAACAATAGAATGGCATACTTTGGATTTAGAAGGACTTTATATATATGTATATGCATTGGGACGCATAACTAACAATGACGGTTGAGGTGTACACTGTTAGGTCTAGGTACTTATGCCCACCTCTGGTGCGTATTGCATGTTGTCTTCTATTCAGGTTGAGACCCCTTTGTAGTCCATAGAGTGTCCCTTAGTGTGGATATATGTATGTATAGCTCAATAGATATTGTTGAGATATCTAGGGTGTATCTGCGTATCGGGTCTCTGTCTGGATTGTAGTTAGAATAGAACTTGTTCGTGGGCCTAACCCACTCTTCTATTTTCAGGTGTTCGATAGTTCCAGACTTAGGACTTGTTCGGGCTGAGCAGAAACAGTCATTCACTCTACCGACGACGTAGGATTTCATTTTATGTTTTGGATTTGGATTCTATTTCCAGTTGTTTACTTATCATCTGAGATTTTTTAGGGGTCCACTAAATGGATTCCCGAGTTGTACCCTTGGAGGTTTTGGAGTGTTGGATTTTATAAATCTTTTACTTTAGAGGATTTTATATTTAGTATTTCTTTCAGCTTCATTATTTAATTCATAATTCTTTTTGTCATCTGTGTTTGTTAAATATTAATTGTTTAAAATTTCCTCGGGTTTGGGCTTGGGCCTGATCAACCCGTGTCTCGGATTCGAGGGTATCACATCTAGCTCAAAAGCAAAGTCCTTAAAACCATCTGGCTCTGTCTCTTCTTCTTGCTAACTTCTCGATCTGTCAGGTCTGTAGGCTTTCTTACTCCAGTTTTGGCTTTCCAACCATGATCCTCCTCCTATAGATTTCTTCCTTCGGTTCTTCTCCTTTGGAAATGACACTTCTGTGTTCGTGTGAAAGCTGAATCCTTATATTTGGGAAACTTGGGATGGTCCACCCTTTTTGAATAAGGAATTGGGGGCTTGACCATCCTTGGATGGAAAGTCTTGGTTTCTTTCTTTACCCAAACTTCTGAAGTGACCCTGGGCTTTCCATGAGAAGTACTGCTGAATTCCTCCTCTCCTCTGATAGGTTTTCTAGTCTTTTCATTAGAAAATCTGGAATCTCTTTTCCTTGGTGGAAGAATGATTCTCTTCTCATAATCCCTTACTTCTAGGTTCCTTGGTCGAAACCTAAAGTTTTCTACATATTTGGGCTTTTTCTGATTAACAGGTCTTCTATCAAAATGCCGCTCTTTGGCTGGAATGGTTACCGTAACCAATTCTACTAGCTGTTGGAAAGTTAATCTGTCATGAACCTTTTTTTTCTGGCCACGTTCTTCACTAGATGTCTACCTTCTTTTTATCCTTGCCCATGGTTTTATGGACTTTGCACTGATGACAACACCCTTATTGGATGAGGGCAATTTGAGCTACTCGGAGTTGCCTTTCCAGTTCTGCCATAGTTTTTTCCAATGGAATTGAGTCTGGCTCAGCAACTGCTAATTAGATTGGTAGTGGCCATTGTTGGGAATGGGTTCCCATCTACTCTCATTACTTCATTTTTCTCCGAAAATTTCATCTTACCCTCCTCGATCACTTTCTGCACAATATTTCAAAAAATATCACAATTATTAGTTGAATGTCTCCAACAATTGTGATACTTACAATATTCTTTTCCAACTAAATCGTTAGGAGTTGGGAGTTTATGCCTAGGAGTTAAAATCAGTTGCTTGTCAGCCATCAATAAATCGAATATTTGCTCGGCCTTGGTAATGTCAAAGGAATACCTTTGGTGGAATCAGGTATCTCTTTCTTATTTGAAGTGGAAGTGGCTTGGGCACTAGTCGTAGTTACAGATTTTGACTTTATAAATGCCTCACAAAAATATGACTTTTTGATGTTTAACTCTGCCATATGGACCTCAAAATTGCTATCAAGGTCGGCAGCAAAGACTTCATAATTTGGGTCACGATTAAGTTCCTTATGAGGAAGTTTTCCTATCATTTTCCTCATGAAGTAACCCTTCGTACTTGTCAACTTTGCTCACCAAGTCAAAGAGATCGCAGAATTCTATCCTTTCAAATTTCTTGCGCAATTCAAAGTCTAGACCCTTGACAACCATTATGACATAGTCTACTTTTGGAAGATCTACATGACACTTGTGCTTAACCTTGCTGAATTTGGACAGAAATGTTTCTACAGATTTTCCTAGCAACTGGTTAAGCCTAGAAAGATCAACTATAGAAACTTCTGGCTCAGTTCGATAGAAATTTGTATGGAAAATCTCTTCAAACTAACGCCAATTGTTGATGGAATTTGTAAGCAAATTCAGGTACCATCTGAAGGCATATCCAATCAGGATATTAGAGAATAACCAGACCTTGAGCCATGGATTGGCTCCTACCTAGCCACATTGAACCATAAATCAGCTTATGTGTTCTACGGTGGATTGGTCACCTTTGCCACCGCCACTGAAAGTGGCAAATTCAGGAATTCTGAAATTCCTTGGATATTCAATTTCATCTATGAACTCAAGGTATGGTTTCCTATAGGTATATCTTCCACCCCTTCTAGTCAAACCAAATACTAGCTAAAAGAATTTTGCAAGTTGGCCTCTATCCCACATCATAGGTAATTAGAATTGTGGTTGGTAATTCTACGACCATTCTTGAGGTTGGTTGGCCATGGGTTGCCCCCCAAACATCATTGGAAATGTGTTTTGGCCTAGGTTATTCCTTCAGCGACCTCTATTGCCTCCTTGGTCATGAGGATCCCTCGGTAAGTTCTACCCCCCGCTTACCATAGGAAAAACCTAAGGTGACCTTTAAGGAATGGTAAGAGGTAGTAGAACATTCTACTAAACAATATTGCGTGGAAAATACAGCTGATTTCCCAATTGACCAACTTGATCCGTACCCTGACAAGACCCAAATTGATGCAAATTATTAGTAAAAACATTATGATATACCTGTTGAGGTATAACCATAGGAGCTGAATTCTGCAGATGTTGTGTCACTGGAATGGACATCGATTATCCAGCTGGTCTCTGCATCGTCTGCACTTGCAGCATGGTATGCACAAGTTGATGAGAAGGACTCTCTTCAACAAACGTACTTGGCCTGTTCACTGGAATGATCGATTGCTGAGATCATTTTGAATTGCTTAGCCTGTTAGCCAAGCTTTAAGAATAACTTGCAAAAGACTGTTCAAGCATAGTTCCTAATCTGCTGGTCATTTGGTCCAACAGATGTTCCATCTTTCGGTCATGTGCATAAACGGCATCTACCTGCTCACAAATACTCTTTTCTTGATTATGGGCTATCAAACGTATAGTTTCTGTGATACCGCTAGATTCTGGAGCCACGGGTGATCAAGTCCAAGCATAGATCCGAGGGATACCAAATAATTAAGTATATAAATAAGCATTTGAATACAAGAAGAATAATAAGAAATAAATATTGAAGCT
>JAOTQH010238107.1:0-12991 GCA_025631255.1 Cornus kousa
AGGCAGAGCATAGAGAGAGATTGCGATTTCCATTAGGGTTGATGGTTCGATAGGGGATGGAGTATATGAGAGCAGTAACTTTATATGCTAAGGAATGCCAAAGGAGCAAGGTTCTAATTGGGGATTTTATTGTGGTGTCATCAATACAGTAACAGTAAGGGTAGGATTGCCATTTTAATTTATAGTGACTACTTTACGGCCAAACACTGACCGGAATAGTGTCATCTGTCTTTTTTTGCAAAAATCTGAATAGTTTAGGGAGTTTTTTTCTATAAAAAAAGTTCAGGGTTTTTGGGAGAGGGTAAAGTTCAGAGGGTTTATTGCACTTTACCCTTATTATTACTACTGTTGTTGTTGTTAATTGTATTGTTGTTGTTGCTGCATTGGATGAAAAGACGCACAACGGGGAAAGCAAGAAAAATAGTTCCACGCCCTCCTCCAGTTTCGTACAGTCGGCTTGCAGCACCTCCATCCTGGCAGCCAAGCAACCCTTCAGCGCCTTCGTCAGACGACCGAAACCAGGTAAGGACCATAAATGTTACATTCTTTTTCACAGACTATTTCTATGTATTCCACAATAGATAGATTCAGCATCCGATTGGGAAAATTGTCAGACAAGTCCATTTGGTTTCCTAGTTCTATCAATATTCCCCATGAAACCTTTTTTTTTTTTGTTAAGTAAACCCCGTGAAACTTAACAAGATGCAAAATGAAATTTAGCAGCAAGTTCAGCTGGTTTCAGGGTTGAATTTGAATTACCAAAATCTAATTATCAAACCAACTGGGTAAAGCGCCCTGATGTTTGCAGATTAATCAGCCCAAAAATGAAATTTATTTTCCGGAATTCTAATGCATACATCTTTCTTTTATTCTTTATTGAAATGAAGGTCTGCCCAATTTGCCTGACAAACTCCAAGGATTTGGCCTTTCAATGTGGACACCTGGTAAGATTGAAACAGCCAGACCATAAATATTATCTTCTGTTTTTCCAATCTTAATTATGCGTTGATGGTATGGGACACTTTTGAGTAACATGAAGTTAACTGATTGCAGACTTGTAGAGATTGTGGTTCAAGATTGTCCAACTGCCCCATATGCCGCCAACGGATCAGCAATCGTCTCAGGGTGTATACGGGGTGATTGTGGTTCAAGATTGTCCAACTGCCCCACATGCCGCCAACGGATCAGCAATCGCCAACGGATGTGCTTTCAGTTCCTTACGGCTGAACATGTAACATGTGAATATGTGCACAAATTAAAATGTGGCGTACCTTGTGCTGTATTTGTCCATGTTGTTGTATGTTCTTAGTTCTTAGCTGAATTTATATTTTCGGTTATCCACGAAAAATCCATGTGATTGTCACCCTTGTGAGAGCAACCTTAGTTTCTCTGTTTCATGCGAGTAAAATGTTGGATTCCGTCGGTGGTTGCTGGAAACAATGTTTGATGATTGTTCCTCTTGTATCTTGTTTGGGTGCTTGTCCTGTCTGATTTCAGCATAAGCTTACAAAGGACCTTCCCTCATTCTTTATGAAATAATGCAGTACGTCTCTAACACCCTATTTACTTTTGTTTGATCCAGAACAAATTAAGGTTTTATGTTGAACACTTGGTAGCAATTTATAGAATAAACTAAAATGCATGTGAATAGGCTCGTTAAATAACCTAGGTTTAAGTTAAACAGTGATTTTATTTTATTACTATAAATTGCAAAATATCTACTCCTAAATACATGCACATGTATGAATAAAGAAATAAGTACAATTCAGGGAGAAGTACCAAACAACATGGTATAATGCTTTGGACCAATAAGTGCCCGCATACAGTCCGTAACACGGCTCAAAGTTACACAACAGCGACTACACCAATGCCACATGTTATTTTTCTTGTCTTGACAAGTAAAACGCTCAATTCACTTTCCTTTTTTGAAAATTTGAATCCCCAACCTAGGTCACTTTGCTTTTATGACAAATAAAACACTCCTTTCCAGAACCAAATGGAGGGTAAAAGTTTAAATACGTGAAACAAAGAAAAAGAAGAGAGATTATTACCTACCAAAAAAAGAAAGATACATATATAAACGAGGCAGGGGGAAGAAACATCCATGATTCAGAGAGTCAGAATAATCAGGTGTATGTTGTGTAACAATGAAACATTCTAGTCCATGCCCTGCTACAACAAATCGATTCCCAGAACCACTAAACATTCACATCAGTAGTTGACCACCCTACTTCTCGACCTTGTCTTCCTTTTTAGCTTCAGCGTTGCTACTATCCGGGATTGGTTGAATTCTCACGTATTGCTTTCTAGTCAACGTCTCACCTTTTAGAGCAGCTACATATCTGTCATTGGTTTCCTCCTTCCTCTGTAGTTCCCCAAGGAATTCTGCCAGCCTATCTTTGTTAACTTTCCCCATCATCTAATTTACAAGTCCAAACAATATATGTCAAAAAGATTTTCCACTAACATACAACTAACCTAAGAACGTACAAAGATATATATGCAAAAACAAAGGAAGAAGAAGATGAGCACAAAATTGATACCCATTTCCACCTGCCCCCCTTTGATACCCATTTGATAATATATTTGCTGTGTCAAGACAAGAAGTGATCCCCAGTTAGTGTCCATTAACTGAGGGTGCTTGGCGGGGTATCAAGTCAGCAAATAACTTGATCAAATTGGTATTGTTTCAAACGTCACTGACATGAAGGACAATAGCACATTCTTATCACAAGGGAGAAGAAATGTATCAAACTGATATAGTTAGTCTCAAGTCTAATCATGAGGACACCATAAATGGCGTGGGCTAAACTTGGGCCAAAATCAATGAATTTGGGCCAAACAATGATAAGTTGGGTCGTAACCGACTGACAACATATGAGTCCATATCACGAGCTATGAAGAGCGGACTTGAAGGAAAAAGAAGAGATGGGATCGAATGATTAAACAGAGGACGAATTCGGCCCACCATTGAGCAGCCAATTGTAAAATAAGATAAGATTTCATAACTGTCTATAAATAAGAGGAAAAAGGGAGGGAAAAGAGGTTGGAGATGATTGTAATGTGAGGATTCTCTCTCTCTAGAATTGGGTGGAATTTCTCGCACATACAAATCACAAAACTGACTCCCATGATAATTTAAAAGTGCATTTGCAGGTTTCTATATAACATGGACTGATGGACACATATCAAATGGTATAGTTAGTCTCAAGTCTAGACACAAAAATGACTCCCATGATGATTTCAAAATGCATTTGCAGGTTTCTATATAAAATATTGGAAACTGCATGGAACTGCAATGTTCAATATAAAGTAACTGTTTTTCAGTGCACTTGTTCTCTCTATTTGTGTTTAGAAAGTCGATCAATGAAAGCAACACAGTGGAAACTTACTAATCTACGAAAGAAAGGGAGGCAAAAGTAGTTGAGGAAATTGTGGTACAGTGGTACACTACCAAAGCATTTAAATTTATTTGTTTTTCTAATTTCCCCCTGTAAACACTAAATTTATTTGTACATTGCTAGACATGGGGGTTTCAAGGCAGTAAGGCACCCACTAAGAATGGATGATGGATCAATTGGAACATACCGAGATAGCACAAATCCAGAGAGGGGATGAGGGGTATCAAGTGGGGAGTGGAGACGGTTTCTATGGCCTTATTTCACCACATCACACAATACAAACAACATACATCCTATGAAACATGAGAGCATGACCAAATCTGCAACTCTTACTCTGCAACAAGAAGTGCTGGTCCAGGATAACTATCATGTAATTGAGTTATGTTCCATATTTGACAAGGTTAAGACATGCAAACACCAAACAAACACATATTGGGATGATGGATGACATCTGTATGGCATTTCTATGTAACTAAGTCTAGTAGAATTGTATAGATTATTTGAAAACATTATAGATAAAATATGAGATATTTTCTAAGGAGATCTAGAAGGTTCTGTTAAAGAGGTGGGAATGTTCAGGAGACTCAATATTGTCTGTTGATCAGTTTTGTGGGTAAGGCAAACCTAGGTCTTGTCAAGTGGGGGAAATGCCTAGTTGCCAATGAGTTTGTTAGAGCAAGGACGAACTCTAGGCCCATAATAGTTGGTGCCAAAGCAAGTTACACTCCAAGGGTAGCAGGAAGAAAGAGTTACTACTCAAAGGAAATTCTGCCGATGAAAGACGGCAATGCAAACTCTGGAGATGAGAGTCTAAATAACCCTTTCTTGGACAAAAAAAAAGGGGTCAAGGACAAGCTTGATGAACCAAGTTATTGGGGGCAAAGGAAGCCCTGGAGCAACAAATTGAAGCCACGGAATGAGAGTATCTCATTGAGGGGGAACCCAGAAGGCTGTCTATTTACGGCTGAAAATGAACTAGATAGGTTGATGATCGAGTGCAAATCCTTGAGGGCAAAGGCCTATTGGTTTTGAATAGGGGGACCAAGAAATCTGCAAGAGAAAGTGGCTAGCCTACAGAATAACTTGCTGCCTACAGGAGGGATCTAGGGCTAGGGAGGATGTTGTATAACCAAGGAAAATAAAAAAGCATCAGACCTAAAGGCTTATAACGGGGAGAGGTATCCATGTCAGATAGACAATTTCTTTCAACAGCGAGGGAATTTGAGACCCTGGACATCAAGATGACTATTAAAGAGCACAGGTTACTGTGATATGTCTTGCCAATACTATCGTGCTATGGCGGTAGGGCTGCAACTTGGGCGTGCCCAGCCCGAATCCGACCTCAACTTGACACGGGTTGGGTTAGGCCAGCCTGAGGTAAACCCAAATTCGGGCTCAACTCATAACCCGAACCTGAATGTTTCCAGATTTGACTGGTTAACTGGCTGACCTTATTTCTTGCTTTATCTTAAACAACAATGTAGCTTTTTACGCAGAAAAGTAAAAAAAAAAAAAAAAAGGAAAAAAAACTGTGAATACAAATTTATAAAAAAAAAAAAAAATCCTTTTTGTGTATCTGACCTTTCCTTTTTGCTTACAATTAACAACTCAGCCTTTTCTTTTCCTGAGAAACCCTCTATTCTTTTTCTTTTCTTTTCTTTTTCCCCTGGTAAATAGAAACCCCCATTCTTCTCATAGTCAATTTTATGATAAACCCATTACTGTTTACTGCTTGGGATTTGAGACGAACAGAAGCACAAACTTCCAAAATTCAAACCCTAACTTTTCTACCACATCCAGGAAACCCCAAGAAAATTAGAATCGAAGGAGCAAAAAAACCAAGAATGTTTTCACAGGCTCAGAAGAACAGTGGCGAAGAGAGCAAGCTGCCACCAAGAGAGTAAGGGATGGTGGCAGCGAGAGAGCAAGGGGCGGCGGCAGTGAGAGCAAGAGAGAAAAATGGTGGGTTGTGTGTGACTGAGAGAGTACCTGAAATATAGGAGATGATCAGTGAGAGGTTACAGATTTGTGAATACCCAGAAGAATATTGGTGGCAGCAGCAGCGATGATGGATTCTTAACGGATGAAAAGAGAGATAAATAAAAGGAATGGGTAGGGTCCTCTAGTCTGAGAGTGTTATATACAAGCACGACCGTTAGATTGAAAGCATGAAATGCGAGGATTTTTAATTTTAATAATTTAAAATAAAATTTCATAATATGCAAAATGGGTTTGGGTTGGGCTGAAAACAGTCAACCCGAGCCCAACCCGAATTGGGAAAATAACAAAACCCAGCCCGAAAAACTCAGTCTGGGTTCGGGTTGGGCTGGGTTCAACCCGCCCAACTTGCACCACTATATGGCGGTGCCTCTTCATTAAGGCAGTGAGGGGAGAGAAGGATTTGGCAATGGTCAATCTAAATTATCTAATGATCCTCAACCCCTGACATTGGAATCCATAGATGCTACAAAGGTAGTAATTTGTGCTTCTTTATAGACAAACTATAAACTTGGGTTGGCACTGGGCCAAGGAAATGGAAGAGTTGGGAATTAGCATTAGCCAATGGCTATAGCAGGTTGGTTGAATGACTTTGAGAAGGATGAGAGGGGCAAATCCTTAAGGAGGAATCATAGGGGAGACTCACTACACACAAAGGCAGACAACCTTGGGTGATTGATGACAGGAAGATAAAAGTGAAAGGCACCTGCAATACGACAAAGGCAAAGACCAGAGGCAATCCAAGTCAACTTAGAGGAATCAACGTCATGATCATTTGTGATGAGAGTTGAGTGATTGTCAAAAAGGAAGGCACTAAGCACATTTGTGAAGAAAATGGAAAGGAGGATACAGCATCCTCATCAAATGTGGGGATAATAGGTGCAAAGGTGCGATGTAGATGCTGAGTAGCATCACACAAGACTTGAAATAAGGGAAAGAAGATGACAACCTCTATGATATGTTATAAAGATGGAGATTGGTGGAAAACAGGTACAAGCGATGGGGGAAACAAGGGTTACCCATGATTTAATCAGTCTAGAAATAGAGTAATAATTGAGCTAGAAATGAACCACAGTCACTTTTTTTAATTTTAATAGCTTTTATTTATATAACCCTAATTCTATCCTTGCCTCATTTTTAATCCCCCCTTCCCCCGCACCCCCCCCAAAAAAAAAAAAAAAAAAAACAAACAATTGAAGCCCAGGATGCCAACCCATAAGAGAAGGATGGAGAATCCATTGAACGCCATATCCCCAGAAGAGTTCAGTTCATCCATATTCAGAGTCAGATCATGAGGTCCATTCAGCTCATCCTCATTTATTGTCGTTCACAACCCTGATCACAAGGTTCTTTCTCCATCAAACTCCATCAGCCCTCAAAAAGTGAGATCAGACCATAAGATGAAAAAAGTGTCCCTGTTATGTTTCAAATTTTCAATTTTACTTTCTCTTATGCTGAACATTTTATCAATTATGGTTTCACCACTTCTACTTCCCTAGCATTCAAGTTCAGTTTCCATGTTCTATGAGTCAAACGCCCGGTAATTGCCTATATTCTATCTTATAGGATTCCTATAGGTGACTGCAAATAGCTGATAAAAAGGCATTGTGGAGTTGGAGTTGGAGTTCCTGCACCTAACGTGTCAATACGGTATGATCAGCAATTCAGCAGGATATTGCAAATAGTGCAAGACTATTACCCCTACTTTTTCCTTTCCTACTCAAGACTCACGGGTTAAGAAAATTCTAACAAAGCAGAAATATTGGGTCTTCTTTTTGGAATTAAGGAATGAAAGAAGAAAGCCTTAAAAAAATTGCAGTACACAAGGATTATTAAATTTGTGTTGAAGGGGGTTGCACTGCACCTTGTAGCTCTAAGGACTAGTAAACTTACTAAAAAGGTTTGTTTACCGATCATCTAAGTCGCATTGTTTGCATTAAATACCAAATTTCTCTATGTTTGCATCCAGAAATCATCAACAATAATACCATAACTCACAAATAAGAATTTCTTGAATAAACATCATTATCAAATTTAAATGAAAAACCATTAACATAAAGTTTTGAAATAAAATCAAAGTTGAGAGAAATTGAAGAAATATAAAGAGTTTAAAATAATTTAAATAAAATTCATTGTCTAAGACTAAATAAAATGTCTCAATGATTTCAAAAACAAAACTTTTTTCCAATTCTCATAAATAAGAAATTCTCATTTGAATTTGTGGTTTAGGCCATAAGAAATTCTTGCATCTATTAGAAGCATAAACATTAGCACTTAAGTCAACCTATCATGTATTAGAAGGAATATCAATAAGTGATTCGAAATATACAAAATTTAAAAGACTTATCTTTCTTTTCGAATCAATCTTATATTTCATGTAATCTTTCTAAAAGTGTTCAATACATAAATGACACTTTTACATTATAATATTCCTTTCTTTTAGTAGATTGATCTAAATCTTTTAATTTTGCGCTTTGCTCACTTAATGCCCTTTCAGACTTATTCCCAAATTTCTTTCTAACTTCTTGAGTCATGAGATGAACATAATGATTACCTGCTGCTTAAGTCTTATCTCCTCCTAAATTAACATAATGGTCAATTATTTCACTTTTCACTTGTTTTAATAGTGTTACTTCAAAATGAATCATACTGCAATCACCAAATTTATGGTCATCTCAATAGGCAATAAGTTAGAATATTTTACAGACAATGAAAGAAATACATCAGCACACATGAATCCGGACCTATGCCTTGGTCCTGTGTCCCTGGTACATTGCTAGTGAAATGTACTACATCGTAGTGCAACAGATACATGAAAAAGTAGTTGTTGTTGCATAAGCAAATGTAAAGTTGTTGCATAAGCAATGTACTGCCGCACAGGATGAAATGGCACAGGCACAGGCCGAAATGGCCCATGAGAGGATTCGGGTTCGAGAACATATATACCAATAGATCAGCACAGATGAGTTCAGATAAAAGGCCAAGAGCTACAATTGTTTCCAAAAAATATTAAAATGTTATTTCCCCCAAATAATAAGAACATAAATATAGAAGATCAGCATTAAAGCATCCATCACAGAGAATGAATGGAAACTAAGGAGAGAAATCAAACATCTTCTTCTGGTAATTTCTAAAAGGCATCAAACATGGAACTAAAAACTAGAGAAAAAAAACATGTAACTAAAGGAGTTGACAATTAAATCATCAGTTTCATAAAATTAAATGCAGTTAGGGTACGATTACGCCAAATAATAAATAAATTATAACGATTTGTTGATGCATTGGATCATATACATACATATATATATATATATATATATATAGACACACACTAGATAGGTCATAGATAGAAGTAGTAAAGAAACATACAAGGGATTCGGGACTAGCTTTCTGGCGGAGTTGGGCTTCAAGCTGTTGGTTGCTGGAGTTGGTCATCTGCATAACGCAGTAGCCGATAACACCCGGTACGACGCCGCATACGGTGGCAAACGTCAAGAAGAATGGCTTCGAGTCCCTTGTCATCGTCACGACCCACCTCCATGCCGCGCTCATCTCTCTCTCTCTCTCTCTCCCCCTCTCTCTCTGTGCCGGAAAATGCTTCGAATGTAGGCCTTGCATGGGCTAATCCAATGGACTGGCCTTTGTATTTTTGGACAAGTTTGGTATACAAAAACTGGACCATTAAACTCGTGGCCCATCAAACGAAATAATTTTAGAACGAGCCACAACAAAGTTCTCTCTTCACTTAAAGCAACATTATGATCACAACAAAGTTCTCTCTTCACTTAAAGCAACATTATGATCCTTTCCTTTATTTACACTCATTTATACCAAAAACAATCTCAATCTTTCACTTGGAAACGTGAGAAAATTTTACTAAATTACACTTTTTGGATGTAGTTATTAGTAGTACTAGTTAATATATATTTTTTGTTTGTTAAATTATTACTAGTTGATTATTTTTTATTTTTTATTTTTATTTTTTTTGGGGTACCCCTTATTTTTATTTCAAATTACCAGTTAATATTGTTTGGGCCATGATGAAGCCTAGATTGAAGGAGTCTGTCTATTTATTTATGTTTTCAAAAAGATTGCCGATTCAATCTAGGTCGATCGATCAGTAATGCGGTGGTTTAGATGGTGTCTGTGACATCTAGATTTTGATAGAATCGATTTGCTTGAATCGGTTTCTATCGGGGTTAATTTTTTTTGCAAATATCCCAGAGTTCTATAAAAATAAAATAAGATTGCTGGAATATATTCTTAGATTGCCCAACTATTTCTCTATGCCGGCTTGTTGCACAAATTTTATATTTTTGGAATCCTTATTTCATAAACTTTCCGTGTATATATTATTTGTAATTTTTGGATGTATGGTTTGTGAGACATAGATTTTTAAAATTCAAGCAAATTAAGATTCAAATAAAACAACAATGAGGACATTTTGGTTTAAATATCCACTCTTTTAAAGCCCCCTTCAATAGTTGGAGGAATTTTTTTAAAAAAAAAATAATCAAGGGGAAGGGTTAACTTAAAAACGCTCATAGTCGAGCGGTGTTTATTCTACATTGCCAAATTTATAACAATGCATTTTTATTGAGAGTCAAAATTGCAAGGGTTTAATTTGTACACACCCCTACTTCAGATTACTGTTATGCAGCGGGCTTGGTAAAGATTAAATAAAGCCTCTTTAGCAAAGACTCTAAATTCTACTCTCTCTCTCTCTCTCTCTCTCACACACACACACACACACACACACACACACACACGTAATGGTATTTCAAAACCAATTAAAGTGTATCGGAGTTCCCTTGCATCTTCTCTGAATTCTATTCTCTCTCACACATACCAGTAATGGCATTTCAGATTCAATTAAAGGGTATCCGAATTCCTTTGCATTTGCGTCAGAATAAATTTGTTTTAATAAATAATTATTGAAACAGGGTTGTGACACATCATTACTCGCGTAACAAATATGATTTTTCTTTCAACAGATTGAGCATCGATCCTAATTGCATAAAGTGTCCAATTAATGATTAATATATCTTTTTCCTTCATATTCCTCTCTGCATTGTTCAGAAACGTTATGCCTGTTAGGGAGAGTAGTCAAAGATTGTGTTTGTAATCATTAAAGTGCTTAGTATGTCTTTACTGATATGAAAATGATATTTTAAAGGGAGGAAACTAAAGGGCGTTAGATAGAACAAAAAACAGTAAAGAAAAAGTAGTTTGGATGACAAGAAAATACAAGAGAAAGAAAAAAAAAGGAACAAGAAGAGAAAGTATTCCATGACATTGCGCCAGGTAGGTACTGTTCTGTTGATGATGTGCCGCTTTTTTTATTTTTTATTTTTAACCTGATGATGTGCCACTTTAATAGCCTTCAACTGTGAATGATAAATGCGATTTTCTACTTTAAGATTCTAAAAAAGAGAGAATTATCTGATGGACCCACGCAGAGCCACTATGTGCGAATTCACACGGTCCAACAAGTTTGATTGATGCTTTGTTGATTCTCTCTTCCTTTATGGTTGAGTGAAGGAGGGCTACCTGAATGTTCTTGTTGATTTATTATTCTTTTTTATTTATTTATGAATAATTAATAATAATACGTTTATTGTTAATTAAGAAAAATGAATAAGAATATGATAGAAAAGAAACAGACTGTACAAAACAAGAGAGAATTAGCTAATTGAGATGCGAGAAACTTCATCTAGCACTTTTATCCTTATTAAAAAAAGTGTGCAAAAAACACCTGTAATCTTTTCACATTGAGCAAAAATACTCACTTTAACATAAATTAGTGTTGTAATACCCATTTTGACCTTTTATTCTTCCGAAAATGCCCAAAGGATATGTATGCTACTAATATCATAATATAGGGGTATTATGTGCACATTAACTTATATATATATAATGAAATTTATATATATATATATATATATCTAAACATTTTTTTTAAATATTTTTTGAGATTTTGTAGAATAAAGATTTGAATTTTTTGAGATTCCAGTTTATTCTTTTCTACTAAAATATTTTTTTCTTTATTATTATTATTTTTTTTACCAAAACTGTTATTTTTTTTTTTACATGTAAAAAATGTGATATATACTGTAAACATATTTTTAGAGTATTTTTTACAATTAACCCGTGTTACTTTACACTAAATATGATATGGTGACAATGAATATATATTGTGGTTATTAATTATAAAAGAAAAAAAAGAGTATGGAGTGCTGTTGAGAAGGGACGGTGAGTGTCCCACGCAGCCTTTGAAGGGACCTATGATTTTTGTTAGTTTATGAGCAGACAAAAGCAGAGGGAAGCTTTTCTTATCCCCTTAGTCTCGATTCTCACATTAACATGTTACGCCTAGAATCTTCAAAGCCTGTTACATTAAACAACTCATAACTAATGTGAATGCATCATCTAACCTCATAATTTGAACGCATAAAAGATTTTCATGTCATATGGGTCCACTTGCTTTGATCCCCCAGAGTGGCTTATATAGTTTCAGTGTCGTACAACTCCATCTCCATCATCTTCTGTTCTTCTCTCTCTCATTCAAATCTCTCTCCCTCTCTCTCTCTCTCTCACACACACACATACACACACTTGCATATACATCGGTGCTAAATAAATGGCACAAATGAGTCTTCCCCCAGGATTCAGGTTCCACCCAACTGACGAGGAACTCGTTGCTTACTATCTAAATAGGAAAATAACAGGCCGTGTGATCGAGCTTGAAATCATCCCAGAGGTTGATCTCTACAAATGTGAGCCCTGGGATTTACCAGGTACGTACCTACAAATTATATATATATTATATAGAAATATCATTAATTTGATTGACTCTAAATTAAAATGAGTTTGATTTGATGATGTGCATGTATAGACAAGTCATATTTACCTGGCAAAGATATGGAATGGTACTTCTACAGCCCAACGGATAGGAAATACCCAAACGGGTCGAGGACTAACCGGGCAACCAAAGCCGGTTACTGGAAAGCCACCGGAAAAGATCGGGTGGTGCAGTCGGAAAGGCGGCGGGTGGGGATGAAGAAAACACTGGTGTATTATAAAGGTAGAGCTCCCCATGGCATCAGAACCAACTGGGTTATGCATGAATATCGCCTCATCAACTCCGTCTGTGGCAATGCATTTGCTTTACAGGTACACACTCTCTCTCTCTATTTTTTATTTTTTTAAAAAAAAATTTTGGAGTAGGGTTTACTCATTTGCTTTGAAGGCATATATTCATGCTACAACTTGCTTAATTCTTTTACAATTTCGTTCGTATTTATTATTATTATTATTATATATATATATATATTTATAATTTTCAGAATTGATTTGTCCATAAATTACAATTTTTTCTAACATCGAATTGGTCTGTGGTATTGGAAATGGTGTTGATCATCATAAGAATATTAACACACATATACATACGTACATCCATACATATATATATATATATATATAAAATTAAAAAGAGAAGATTAATTCCTTAATTACCACAATGTCAAGACTTCTCGTCTCCAATCCAAATTCCCTCCAGGATCAATGCACTCGTCATTTATGTATTGTTAGCG
>JAOTQH010238127.1:0-12986 GCA_025631255.1 Cornus kousa
GGTATACCCTGTTAGGCTTAGGTAGTCATGCCCACTCAGGTGCGTTTTGCATGTTGCCTTCTATTCAGGTTGAGACCTTCAGCATAGTCTAGTGAGAGTCCTGTAGTGTGGTTATATATTTATCTAATACGGACTATATAGATATGGTTGAGACATCTAGGATGTATCTGCGTATCGGGTCTCTATTTGAATTGTAGTTAGGATAGAACTTGTTCGTGAGCCTGACCCACTATTATTTTTCAGGTAACAGACGGTTCCATGTCTTAGAGCTTGTTCGAGTTGAGCAGAGACGGCTTCTTATCCTTCCGACGACGTATGAGTTTATTCGGGATTTAGCATTTGAGTTTCTTTAGTTGTTGATTTCAGTGTTGGAGTTTATTAGGGGTCCACTAAATGGATTTTCGAGTTGTATCAAAAATGGAGAATTTGAATGGATCAGATTAATTCTTTATTTATAAAATTTTATTCTGAAGTTTAGTATTTGGATTATTATTCTAGTTTCTTTTCAGCAATTTATTTATTCCTGTTTTCTTAATGGTAATCTTTGTTCATTTATTACTAATTGATTTGATATCCTCGAGTAATCGGGCGTGGGCCTGGCCAACCCGCATCCGGAGATCCGGGGGTATCACAACTAGCAATTGTAAATTAATGGGAAATTCATGTTGTAAATTGTGTGTGTGTGTGTGTCATTAATTGAATACTAAGCATGGATGGCAAATAAGCATAAATTGTTTAATCAATCAAGTGAGTAGCACAACCTATCAAAGAAGGCCATTAACCATTCAATGAAACCATAATTAATGCACACACAAAAATATAGAGAAATGTACTACTTGCACTCATAAGTATGGACCATTAAACAATAAGAATGGATTGTCCACCTATCTAGGAAATTAAAGCAATTATACTACAACTATACTAATGACATGAAAATTAAACTAATTAAGCTAAGGAGGTAGCACAATCCATCAAGAAATAAGCATGAACCATCAAACAAACCACAAGAGTAATCAATTAAGCACCATGCCTTGACCATCACTAGATTTATAATTGCAACACACATAGACATGCATCAAACTCATAAAATCTAGAGAAAAGCACATAAACATTCATTCTAGCATACATAGACAAATGAATAGAATTAAATGACCAATTAAAAGCATTAATTCATACAAATCATGTTAAAACACAAGATCTATATTTATTCATAGTTAAAACATCAATTATAACTAAAATCCCCAAAAATCACAAAATGCTAGGTTTAGGAAGCAAGCCTAGGGGCTATCTCTAGCCGCAAGAGAAAGATTTAGCCACTCATTGTAGTGTCCATGGAACCCTCAAAGGTTGTCTTCAAGGTTGGCTCCATCTTCTTCCTCCTTGCTTCCTTCCCAAAACCCTAGTTCTAGAAAGAGAAACTATTTATATATTTGGTAAATAAAATATCAACTAGAGAAACCATAGAAATTAGTTCATTTAATTTCAATACAATGCCCTTTTGAGTAGGCAACAAGTTAGAAATAAGGCTTTTGATTGGTGGAAATTCCCAGCTACAAAAGTTGGTAGAGTCTGGGCGCGCTCGGGAATTAGACAACAAACTGTCAGCAGTCACTTCGATTGATCGAACAGGACTTTGATCAATCTAACACTTGCTTCGATCGATCAAAGCTAACGTGGCAAGATATTTTTGACACCTGGCAACCTTATCCATTGAGCTGGCACTACCTTGATCTCGATCGATTGTAGATGTCTTCGATCGATTAGGACTTCCTTCGATCGATCAAAGTTCCTTCAGGGTAATTTTTCTGACTTCTTTCAGGTCTTCTCTTTAGCTCCAAAGTTGAGCAAAAAGACTCTTTTTAGCCTGTTTGAACCTTATTGACCTGAAATGGATAAAAACATAAATAAGTACTAAAACATGAAAGTAAGATAGATGAATGGACAAAAATACCCTAGCTCAGGTGTTAAAATGCATCACATTTGAGCACTTATCAATGAGAGGAACAAAGAATTGGTTATAGGCATGAAGTTTGCTAATGCTAAAGAATTGAAAGCTGTCTTGAGAAAGTATGCTATTGCTAACAGGTATGACTTATGGTTTAAGAAGAATGAAGGAAGAAGGGTAATTGTTATATGTGTGAATGAATGTGGTTGGAGGATACATGCCTCATTGAGAGGAAATGTCAGCTTTAAGCTTAGTAAAATTAAACCTTATGATCCTAATTGCCCTGAAGCTGAGATAAATAGGCAATCAACTTCCACCTACATTGCAAAGAAGTATGTGCACAAATTTAGGAAGTGATGCGCTCCGTGTCCAACACACAAAAGGGTGTGTTTTTCTTTGGGAATGTGTGCTATAAAAATCTGCTAAGCGTGCATCAAGGATTAAATATTTATAAACCACTTAACACTAATACAATAAAGTATAGCGAGAAGGAATCATCCCAAGAGATCAAAAAGGTACTTGGAATTAAACTTGAATTAGTAGGTTAAGAGATTGAAAGAGGGTTTGGTTTGGTTTGATTAAACTACAATCGAATTTAAAAACATGCAATGCAGAACAAATTAAATCTAGGAAATTAGAGTTTAGAAAATAGGAGAGGAATCTTAGGGCATTGGAATCACTGCTAAGCTCATCTATAAAACCACAAGTCTTTATCTAAATGGGGGAAAAATCATGTTGTAACCCAAGTGTGTGCTACCAATTGCAACAATGAGTATGGATATCAAATACAAGCATGAATTATCTACCTAACAACAAGTAAACTATGATGTAGGACAACTCATCAAGTCTAACTATAACCATCCAATTATTCCACAATTGTAGCACACATTAATCTAGAGAATTATACAACTTGAAACAATAAGCTTGGGTTATCAAATTCAAGCATAGATTGTCTACCTATCTAGGAATTTAAATGTAATTACACTAAGACAATGAAATTAAGATAATTAAGCTAAAGATGTATTACAATCCATTAAGCATAAGCATAACCCATCATATTAATCAATAAGTGTATCTAATGAAATTCATACATAACATTCATTAAATCCTAAATTAATCACACATAGACATGCAACAAATCTAAAGAAAGTATGGTAGAAATATAATCATCAACTAATTACACATAGACATGTAACCAATCTAGAGAATTAATATGAAGCATTCAACCATAGAAATTATAGGAAAAACTAAGACTCATATATTCACATGGTTATAGAATTCATTACAACAATAAATTCCCCAAAAAGACAAAGACTAGAGTTTAGAGAACAAGCCTAGGGCTCATCCAAGCCCTAAGATGGTGTTTAGCAACTCATGGAAGAGGTGGATGTGGTTATGGAACCCTCAAGGGCTATCTCTAAACATAGCTCCATCTTCTTCCCTTTGGTCTTCTTGGTAGAAACCCTAGAGAACTTGATGTTCTTGCCTCTTTTCTTCCCCCAAAAACATTAATTCTAGATAGAGAAAAACTATGTAATTAAAAGCTAATTAAAAAATGAGTGAACTAGTGAGTGAACCCTTAACAAATGGTTCATTTTGTCTTTTATACAAGACCCTTGGAAGCCAAAATGGGTCAGAAACAAGCCCCTAAATGATTCAATCTCATAGCCATTTGGTAGGGAATAAAATAGCTCATTGCCGGGCTAATCAAGATCGATTGTGGAATTTTGCAATCGATCGTAGCTGATGTGGCAGTCTTATCTTGACAACTGGTTATCTTATCTGTTGAGCTGGCACTAATGTGGCAGTCTCATCTTAACAACTGGTTGTCTAATCTGCTGAGTTGGCGCTAATGTGGCATTGCGAATGATCGCACTTGTCTGCGATCGATCATGAATTGAACGAATGATGACGTGTCTGCCTTATCCAATTGCTAAAATGGCTATGAACGATGACGTGACCTGCAATCGATCGTGCATTGTTCCAGGGAAATTTTTTAAACTTTTTTTAGATTTTCTGCTTAACTCCGAAAAGGCTTTAATAGATTGTTTTTAGTCCTTTTTGAACCTTATTAACCTAAAATAGACAAAAAAAACACAAATTAGAATTAAAACGGAAAAATGAAAATAGATGAAGGGACTAAAATACCCTAACTTGAGTGCTAAATGTGCAACATTTAAGCACTTATCACACCCCAAAGCTTAGATATTGGTTGTCCCTAGCAATAAACTACTAAGTAAAAAGGAAAATAATAACTATGCAACTACAAACTAGGAAGCAATAAAAGGATAATACCATTTTCGTAAGGATCACAGTTGCATTTAGCATATGCAACAAGCTTTTTGAACCCCTAGGTTACCCCTAGTGGATGAGTGATGTCTCGTGAGGTTTTCCAAAAATGATACCCATAAACATCAAGCTCTTTCTCACTTAAGATATACCAACATTCTAAACAAGCATTGAAAGAAAACTACCTTAAGTATGCCATTTTTTAACCATCTCTAAGCAACTTACAAAATTCCAACAACAAGCAAGCAAATATGGTCCTCCACACATTAAGTAAGATAATCATGCAAACTAAAACAACTCTAGCATCCTTTTAAGTGAACTGGCATTAAATATGTTGTTATCTTAGCAAATCAATGAAATGGGCACAACTAGTCTCAAACTAGCACACAAATCAAGTATGAATCATCAAGACAAAGAAGTGAACCTTTTTATTCAATCTATTTCCAACATGCTATATTATTATTTTTTTTTGTTTTTTGTTTTTTAGGATCAAAGGTAAAAGTATAGTGCAATGTAGTTATCTCTTAAGCTCTCTAGAAGATCTATGTAACGAGTGTTAGGTCAATGACTCCCAAACCAGATGGCTTTAGGAAATTAGGTATAAAGACACCCCTAAGGTTTACAAGCTTAAATCAACTAGGTTACACATCAAAACAACTCTCATCTAATCATTTCCCTACTCCTCACCTTTGGTGAGAAGCTCTCACTTTTCTTTTTCTTTTGCTTTTGCTTTTGATCTTCTTTATTTATTTACTTTATAAAAAAAAACTATTTCAATTGGGTTTGTTGTTAGCATACAAGGTCATCTTGTCAAGAATAAAAGCTTTTAAGACCTACTATTTCAATTGGGATATAACCAAAGCAATGATCAACTAAGCATGTACCCCACAAATGAATGCTAATGTGCGCCTATGCAAATGTAGTACTCTAGAGTCGAATCTCAAAGCATTCTCATAAAGAAGATGATGTGGATCACAAAAGCAAGCATAAAATCAAGCTTTCAAAAAATTTGCTCCTAAATGGAATCCGAAGTCATACAATGAGTATTGAACTCTCAAGTCAAGAAAATTTTCAATTCAATGGAACATAATCCTCAAAAGATCAAAATAATTGCTAAAATGGATCTCAAATCTGAATCATTGCAATTAAAACTCAAAACTTTAAGTAGAATGCAACAAACCCATCTCACCCCCAAACTTAAACTGCACATTGTCCTCAATGTAAAAAGAGAATAATGGAAAAGATGGAAAGACTATACCGTGGTGGCAAAGCCTATGAAGCCCGGCAATGATCCAATTTAAAAGACGTCTCCCCTAAACTTGGAATCAACAACCTATTTGAATAACCACACTAGTAAACTCACATCAAACATCAAATGGGATAAAGAGAGCAAATCATACACTCTAAGGCAATATAGAATAACATGAAAGAGATATGAGATCAAGTCAACACATTTTATTTTTTATTTTGTATTTTCTTTTAAGGATGGATGTATGCACAAGTAATTAAAACACAAGAAGAATAACTTGTAAGAAATGCAATGTAGGAATATAAAATGCAAGAAAATAAAATGCATATGTGAACCCACGATCAATCACAAAATGTAAGATTATTTGTTCAGGTTTACGAATGATCCCTTGGAACTTGAATTTCCAGCACTCAGGATAATCGATCATAAGATTCTGTGATCGATCGTAATAATTTACGAACAATAGAGGAGATGACTGGTTCCAGTATGATCGATCGCAAATGTTAGCGATTAATCGTAAGAATCTACGAATGATTCCCTGGAACTTGGAATTTTTGACGCACAGCTATGATAGATTGCAAGATTTTGCGGTTGATCATGAAATTCCACGAACGATAGATACTGAGAGTTGTTTTTAAGGCAAAATTGAACCCTATAAATTAGGATCAATCGTGGAATTCTGTGATCGATAGTGAATGGTGCTGAAAGTGCAGAAAATGCTAAAAGTGCCTGAAAACTGAAATGGAGCATTTTAGAACCTATCTAGATGACACAAAAAGGTACACAAAAGAAGAAATAGGGGAGAAATAGAGTTTGAAAAACTCTACGAAACTAGTGTTTAACGTCTCTAGCAAGATGTTGGGCTATTTTCTAGCCCAGATCAAAGATTTTGTTTGACTTTTCCTTCTCAATGGGATGAAAATGTCCTTGAATCCTATCCGACAAACTATTCCCTAGGAAACTTATTAGATTTGAAACAATAAAACTTGGTGGACCTCTATCAACATCCAAAAAAGGACATTTAGGTTTCTTTGCCTTTTTGAACTTTGATTTGAAAGTAGAATCATGGGAAGGAAGAACACTTGCACTTGATGGATTAACAAGCAGTGAATCCTCAACTACTTTCCCAATAACATTGACTTGCTCATGCTTATCAATAGATTTAGGAGTAGGATTGAAGATGTTCAATTTAACTTTTATGTGCCCAAAAGAGATTTTCATAACCTCCATCCTACAATTGATATTTGCATTGGCGGTAGCCAAAAAAGGACGGCTAAGAATGACGGGTATTTGAATCTTAGGGTTAGCAACCAATTCCATGTCAATGACCACGAAATCGACCAGAAAGTAGAATTTATCAACTTTGATTAAAACATCCTCAATAATCTCACGCGGTTTCTTGATAGATCGGTAAGCAAGTTACAAAACAACCGACGTAGGTTTCAATTCTCCTAAGCCTAATTGAAGATACACCGAGTATGGAAGAAGGTTCACACTTGCTCCTAGGTCTAAGAGAGCCCTATTGATTTCATGATCACCAATGATGCATGAAGTAGTCGGAAAACTTGGATCTTTGAACTTTGGAAGAGTGTTATGTTAAACAATGGAGCTTACTTACTCGGTGAGAAGAACTTTCCTTGGTGCTTAGCTTTTTAACTTACTTTTTTGAGTGCACAAGTTCTTCAAGAACTTGGCATAGAAGGGAATTTGACGAATTACGTCAAGAAGAGAAAGATTGATTTTCACTTACCTAAACACTTCCATCATTTCATGGATTTTGCCTTCTTGTTTCCCAAAAGGTGAAGAATTTTTCAAAGCTTGTGGAAATGAAGCCTTTGGCTTATAAGACATTTTAAGATTAGTACATGATGATTTCTCCTCAATGTGATCATTTGGCCTTGGCAAAGAAGGAATAGACTTTGGAATGGAAGATGAACAACCACTTAGTTGCAACGGCTCACTATCTTCACTAGGCAAATCCACTTTGTTGTCAACCTCTCTCCCACTTCTCAAAGTGGTTATGGCATTCACTTGTTCACACGGAGGAAATCCCGATGTGGGAGTTGCTTCCACCATGTATTGCGGTTTAGGCTCGGGGTGAATAGGCAATTTATCTTTCTCTTTTGCATTCAAAGAATTAGCTATTTGCCCAACTTGGGTTTCTAACTTTGTTATTGATTGAGAGTAAGAATGAAGCAATTGAGTATTGGCCTTTAAACTACCCAAGGTCGTCAACACTTTGTCCTCAAAAGCAGAGTTCCTAGGAGGAGCTTGAGAGTAAGATTGAGAATTAGACGCTTGAGGATTGGAAGATTGGTTCACATTGAAAGGAGGGTATGAAGGACGATATCCTTGAGAATTTCCATTTTGGACATGAGGTGGCATATACTTTCCTTGAGGATTTTAAACTTTTGGAGGGTTTACACCGGCTCCTTTATTCCTCCAAGAAAAGTTAGGATTTTCCCTCTGTCTTGGATTGTAAGTGTTAGAATAAGGATTGTTCCCTAGACGAACAAATGTGGCATTTACTTGTTCTTGTTGCTCATTTTGAAAAATATGTCCAATGGGACAATTGGAAGTAGTGTGAGTCAAGCTAGAGTATGTCATGCACATTTCTTGATGAGAATGAGGAGAGGAGGATGATTGATGTGCCGAGTTTTGATTTAACAAGAATTGAGCAAACCTTTGTGTTAAAGTTTTAACCTCAGTGGCAATTTCATTTAAACTCTCTACTTGGCACAAGTTTGAGTTGTTCTTCGATCTAATATTGGAATTTTGGGCTAGGCAAGAGGATAACGACCTATGCATTGAGTTTTCACTCATATTTTCAAATAGACGCCAAATGTCATCCTCATGCCTTTCCGAATAAGTACTTCCACACGAAGCATCCACCATACCCTTGTGGGTATCGGATAAGCTCTTGTAGAAGCATTGAACTAATTGACACTTTGGAATGTCATGATGTGGACATTTCTGTATCAAGTCATTCAAACGCTCCCACGCTTCATGTAAAGGTTCTCCATCCCCTTAAGAAAACTCATGAATGGAAGTTCACATGGAATTGGTTCAGCTCGTAGGGTAATACTTCTTTAAAAATTCTTGTTACATTTGAGCCCAAGATGTTATGGTATTAACCCCCAAGTTGTTGAACCAATATTTAACTTTATCCCAAAGAATGAAAGGGAAAAGCTTCAACCTTAGAACTTCTTCCGGCACATCCGTGATTTTCACAATGGATCACACTTCCAAGAACTCATTTAAATGTTTATAAGGTTCCTCATTGCTCAACCCAAAGAAGAGTAGGCACATTTGAATAGTGCAAGGTTTAATTTCATAATAGTGGGCCCTAGAATTAGGAAGCCGGATGCAAGTCGGGGCATTGTATTCATTAGGCACATAATGATCCTTAAGAACCCTTGGATGATTAGGAACTTGTTGCTTTACATGAGCTCCGAGAGGAACTTAACCTAGAGTAGGTGGTGGCACTAAAATCTATCTTGCATTCCAAAAAGGACTTGCACAAGAGTTGGTTGTCACACATGAGGTGGTATCACATTATTAGGTTATTGCACATTATTAGGATGATACATGCCTTGTTGGTCCACATGACCAAGATCCTTGACTTGATCTTCTATTGATGTAATGGAGTAGTCAAAAGTCAGAAATTCTATTAGAACTAACCCTTGGATGACGAAGTGAAGACTCGAGATTTTGATTCAAAGGAAGAAGAGGACAATAAAGTGATCTTCGACCATGCATGCATAAGAAAATAACAACAATCACAACAACTTCTTCTCCACAATAATCAACAACGATTCACAACCTCCATATACGATGTTCCTATACTCCCACGTTATATCAATTCAAGAATTTAATAACCGCGACAAGGGTCCACGTTTTCAACAATAAAAGTAAAGGGCCACTACAAGGACCGATGCACAATTAAGATAAATGAGTTCAAGATACGCTCACAAAGGTCCTAAGCAACGGTGTCGAGCTCCAATGCTTAATTTTCTTTACTTCCAGTACCTAATTGCACAAGTAACAAGTGAGAAAAATAAAAATAAATTAAAGATAAGTAATTAAATGAGTACTAATTCCTAATTTGATTCCAAGTAACAATGTTAATGATCCTCGACAACGGACCCAAAAACTTGATATGCTCCATGTCCAACACACAAAAGGGTGTGTCTTTCTTTGGGAGTGTGTGCTATGAAAATGTGCTAAGTGTGCATCAAGGTTTAAATATTTATAAACCACTTAACACTAATACAATGAAGTATAGCAAGAAGGGATCATCCCAATAGATTAAATAGGTACTTGGAATTAAACTTGGATTAGTAGGTCAAAAGATTGAAAAAGGGTTTGGTTTGGTTTGATTAAACTACAATTAAATTTAAAAACATACAATGCAAAAAAAATTAAAGCTAAGAAATTAGAGTTTAGAAAATAGGAGAGGAGTCTTAGGGCATAGGAATCACTGCCACAAGTCTTTATCTAAATGAGGGAAAAATCATGTTGTAATCCAAGTGTGTGCTACCAATTGCAACAATGAGTATGGGTATCAAATACAAGTATGAATTGTCCACTTAACAACATGTAAACTAGGACATAGGATAACTCATCAAGTCTAAGCATAAATCATCCAATTAATTCACAATTGTCGCACACATTAATCTAGAGAATCATACAACTTGCAATAATAAGTATGGGTTATCAAATTCAAGCATGGATTGTCTACCTATCTAGGAATTTAATTGTAATTACACCTCAATTAAACTAAGACAATGAAATTAAGATAATTAAGCTAAACATGAAGTACAATCCATCAAGCATAAGCATAACCCATCATATTAACCAACAAGTGTATCTAATGAAATCCATGCATAGCCCACTAAATCCTAAATTAATCACACATAGAGATGCAACCAATCTAGAGAAAGTAATGTGGAGATATATGTTGTGTGTTTTTGCATACTACTTATAAATTTACCACTCGCAATAGCATGAATCCTTATAGAATAGCAGTATAGAGAGGGTGTTGAACGCACAGAGAGATGAATTATTAAATTTTGCTTTTAACTAATTTTTATTGATCTACAGGTAAATGGTTGAATTGATTGATTGATTGCCACAATTATAAACTACTGAAATTAAACTAAAGTGGTCAGAGAGAGAAAGGTCTTAGAGCTTTGATTTCACCACAACCGTGTAACTATGGTTAACTGTTTCAACTCTGGGGATTTAATTGTATTATATTTCAAATGAATTGAACTCATTAACATTCGTTCAACTCGGGTTTTAAAGAATGATGATTATAAAATTCAGTTAACTATAACCTATCTGTGATTAGCATGAACTATCCACCTACCTACTCTAACTACTTTAATTACTTTGTAAATAATCCATCTTTCTTAAGCATAGACTTTGAAAGCATTTTTTTATTAAAAAAAGCGTTAGAATACCATTACATGACCTCCATTCTTATGTTCAACAGGGCTCCGCCAGATGCTGTCCAATAAGAATGGGTTGAGAATAAAAGATGAATAGTGATATCTATGACAAGGTAATAACAATTCAAAAACTATTTAAAACATCAAATCCAATTGAGTTGTCTCAATTGCTCAGACTCATGTAATCAAAAACATAATATATATTAAAACATCCCAAAGTTAAAACAATCAAACCATAGTACTAGATTGGGTTACATCAGTGTCCTAAGAGAGGAATTAGCTGCTCATGATGATGTCGGATATCATCTGTACTGTAATTGTCTCCATCATCATAGACGGCACTTCTCTTCTCAGGATCTTTACTTCTAAGGTTATGGAAACCTTAAAAGACACCACAGTATCAGCTTTCTGAATAACACCGAAAAAAGGACTTGGAAATTTGAACCTCTTCTATCAAGGCTTACGCCTTCTTTTATAGAAGAAAATAAGGATCAGGTGGGCTTTTAGGTCTTCTGGCCCATCTGGGGTGAAATACGCCTCAAAAAGGAATAATCCCATAACTTAAAATCTAATATGCCATAGAAAGCTTGAGCTTTAGGAAGTCAAGCTAGAGCTTTGAGGTTCAAGCTCAAGCTTTGGGAACAAGGCTCGAGCTTCTCTACATTCATACTCGAGCTTCAAGGAATGGTGCTCGATCTTCACTTTGACACTTAGCCAAATTTCTTCAACTATTTTCCGAAGCGTCTTTTCTTTTAACACTTAGAATATTTTTGGGATTGAAATCTTTTAACATTGCTTGATCCAAGCTTCATGGGCTCGAGCACTTGGTACCATGCTCGAGCTTTAGCTACTCAAGGCTCGAGCTTTGAGTGATGGTGCTTGATCGTTGAGTTTTGGCATAAGGCCCTGGGAGCTTGGTTCTTCAATTTAAATTAACTCTTCAAATTCTGATGCCTTGTGCTCGAGTTTGAGGGCCAAGGCTTAAGCACCCTTAGGTAAGGCTTGAGTACCCTCTGTTAGGGCTCGAGCTCTAAGGTACAAGGCTCGAGCTTCAATGCCGTGTTAACTTTTCTTCTTCTTTTGTTACAAGGCTCGAGCCCCAAGACTTGGGCTCGAGCTAGCTTTAGTTCTAGAATTCTTTCAAACTTCACCATTTTAGCTCTCGGCTTACTCTGGATGACCGACAATGACTCTGTAAGCTTTAATATCATCATAAAGTCCCGATTTTAACCATTTCTCTAGAAAAATACATATAAACACACATTAAACATAAATTAGTCTAACTATGGATAAAAGTATCACTTTATGCCTTAATATACATATATTTAGGGGCTGTAATATGCATATATTCAGTGCTCATTAGACGTGTCATCAAAAATATATTTTGGGCCTTATCCACTCTGCTGCGCTGGTATCGCCTCATTTCGATCGATTGTAGCTGACTTCGATCAATCAGGATTCCCTTCGATCGATCGAAGCTCCTCTGAATTATAATTTTCTGACTTCTTTCCATCTTTGCTCCTTAGCTCCAAAATTAAGCTAAATAGCTCTTTTTAGTCTGTTTGAACTTTATTGACTTGAAATAGTCAAAAACACAAATAAGTACTAAGGCCTGAAAGTAAGATAGATGAATGAACTAAAATACCCTAGCTTAGGTGCTAGAATGCGTCACATTTAAGCACTTATCAGATTTTATTAGCCTTCAATATTCAGGGACATTTATAATTATTGCAAGTCTTATGAGCGATGCCAAAAGCTTGGGGCTATGTCTAAAGGAGACATGATGCCATTGAACCTTATCTTAATTATTGAAATCTTCGATGTACAGGGAATCGATTTCATATGACCATTTCTAACTTCTCATGGCCATAAGTACCAACTCTTGGCGGTGGATTATGTGTCCAAATGGATAAAGGCCAAGGCAACCAAAACCAATAACCACTTCGCGGTGGTCAAGTTTATTCAAATAAACATATTCAGTCGGTTTTGTACGCCTAGAGCACTTTTTAGTGATGGAGGATCTCATTTCTATAATCGCTATCTCAAATCC
>JAOTQH010238185.1:0-12984 GCA_025631255.1 Cornus kousa
AACGACCCATTCAACCACATGGTATGATATTGTCCGCTTTGGGCCTGAGCCCGCACGGTTTTGTTATTAGGTTTTACCCCAAAAGGCCTCTTACCAATTGAAGATAATACCATCACACTTCACTTTTCCTTTACCTAGGCGATGTGGGATTATGCACCCGTAGCTCGCCCAGTGTGGTAGCCTGCCAGTACCTCGCATCCGCCCACAAGGTCGGCACAATCCTCCCCACCCCCCCGGCGGGAGCCAACGTCCTCATTGGCTACACTTCCGGCTTGGTCAGGCTCTGATACCATTTGTAACAACCCTCACCCTAGCCAAACACAATATTGTCCGCTTTTGGCTTCCCCGGACCAAAGACTTCCCAGGGGGTCACCCGTCCTGGTACTACTCCAGATTAAGCACGCTTAACTCTAGAGTTCTGGTGGGTTCACGGCCATCACGACTTTAAAACGCATTGTGTCATAGAAAGGTATTGAATCTATATTGTGTTTGGATATGGTGAGGGTCGTAACAGGTATTTTGGGATTTTTATAAAAAAATTGTTCAAAATTGACGATGAGGGGGCAATTTGCTACAAATTTTCAAAACAAAGGGATTTATATGCACTTTATAAAAGTGAGGGTGTTTCTTGTACATTTTTTTATTTATGGCAGGGGTGTTTTTTGCACTTTACCCAATTAAAAAAGATAACTCAGAACCAAGTTGTTCAATTAATCGATCCAGGTCTCGATAGATCAAAAATAGGAAAAAAAATCCTCTCTAGTTACTCTCTCTCTAACGGTGGTGATTAATGCCACCTTTCCAACATAGCTTTGTCATCGCCAGGTCAGCGCTAAGCTAGCAAGTTGAGAAATTTATTCATCTATAATTTGTTTTACCATATATTCGAATACCACTCTATACGTTATACTTTATACGTATAATAGTATATTATTATACAATTTAACTTTACCTTTTTATTTAAATTGAAATACATTTTTTACTACTTCTCTTCTATATCGGGAAAGGAATCGCTCACCTCTGGTTTGCGGAAAAAAATTGTCTTTGTTCTTTTCTTCCCTCTATCTGGTAAATCGTATGTTCTTTCGGAATAGTTATGCTTTTGTTTCTTTGAAGAAAGAGCTCGTTAATCACAAAACATTACCCTATGCAATGCGTTCTGGATTTGCTTTACGTTTGATCTGATTTTGCTTCTTTCATACTTAATTTTGATGAGGGAAAGTTTTCATTTCATTTGGATAGAAAGCTGACTTTTTGGGAGATGGGTTTCATTCCTTCTCTTTGAAACTCGTAAAGTAAAAGTTAAATTCATTAAATAATGCAATATATAACATATATATATATATATACGGAAGTTGTATGTATAAATTGGGAGCTTGGTAAATATGAGACTCAACTGTCAAGTCAGCTTTTTTACCCTTTACTGAACGTCGTCCAGTGAGAGAGTAACAGGAGAGGATTTTTTCCGCAAAAATAGCCCAATAGTCTTCGATTTTGACTGACCCCATGATTGATTGAATTCTGCTATCCTAATTAGATTTCAATTCTAATTTGACTTTTTCTCTAGAAACACTTTTAATGCATATATTAATAGTTTGAACAAATCAAACCTGTTAATAATGACTGTGCAAAACACTAATTGCCAAGTGTCCCAATTCAAGTTACAATTTACCTTTTTGTCCTTTCTTCTTTATAAAATTTCTGATCTTCCCTTGGACAAGGTACAATAATAGACTAAACTAACAAATCAATTGAAGTCAACTGTCCTAATTGGATTTGGATTCTAATTTGATTTTGTTTACAGAAATACTTTTATTGACATATAAGGAGTTTACCCTCTTACCAGTAGTCATGCTTAAATCTTCATTTAGGGTATTATTAGCAATTGTTGCATATTGCAATTATGAGATATATCAAACGGATGTAAAGACAACATTCCAAAATGAGTAACTTCAAGAAGATATGCTATGAAGCACGGATACGGACACGGGACACGGGTACGATACGACACGGATACGGCGATACGGCAAATTTAAAAAAAACAGGACACGGACACGCCATGGACACGGCAATAAAATAATAATATAATTTTTATTATATATATATATATATAATATTTACTTTTACTTAATTTTTTATATATATTAATAAATACAACTCATTTAAATTAGGCAACAATCTTTTTTTTTTTTCAAAAACATAAAATGAATAGCATAAGTTCTATTAAAAAAAAATAAAAAACAAATATAGAGTGAGCAATATTTATAAAATAATATATATATATATATAAAGAAATAACACACTTACCAGCACCCTCTTTCCCCAGTCACGTTTTTCAATGACCCACTCACCCACGTGAGATCTCTGCTCCTACCTTACCCCTATCTTCCTGTGAGATCTCATATCTATCACTTTTTCAATAATCCACTAACCCACGTCTGCTCCTACCTTACCTCTTTATCTTCACAACTGAGATCTCAAATTTATAACAAAAGCAATCAATACTGCGCCATCATCTTCCCCCCGTCTCCGCTCCTTCGTTACCTCTACCTTCACAATTTGAGATCTCCGATCTCTAAACACAAAAGTAATTCATGGTTTCCGATCATTCTCTTACGTCTACATGATACCATGTTACACTGGTTTGGCTTATTTCTCAACTTCTTCCTCTCTGGCTCTCTTTATTCTCTTCATTCACTGCTTCAGGCAAAAGAAGCACAGTGAAACATTGAGAAGGCCGTGTCCGTTCAGATCAGTGCGTGTCCGATTAGTGTCCGATCGGTGTCCAGCCGTGTCCGTTCGGTGTCCGGCTGCATCAAATATATTAAAAATTGCAGGACACGGGTTAGAGCGTGTCGGACACGTGTCCAAGTCCGGGATACGCGTGTCCATGTCGGACACGTGTCGGACACCGGTACTTTGACCCTTAGAGCCGTGTCGGTGCTTCAGAGAAGATATGTCTATGGAACAACCTAAAGGATTCACTATTGAATGAGAAGAAGAAAAAGCATGTAAGCTAAAAAAAAAAAAAAACCATTAATGGTCTCAAACAACTTCAAGGAATTGGAAATTGGGATTGATAAGGCAGCCAAATCATTTGGATTTATATACATAAATAAACTAGATGAGGCCTGTGTCTACAAAAAGACTAGTGGGAGTGCAATCAAGTTTCTAGTACTGAATTCAGATGACATTCTATTCAAATGATGTAGCAATGTTCTCTAATGTGAAAATACGGTTATTGAACAATTTTTCAAGACCAACCTTGGTAATGCTTCCTATATCTTGGGTCTCAAATTGTTCAGAGACGAGAATAAACAATATTTGAACTCTTGGAAGAAAATTCCAATGGAGGACTTTTTCCTGATAGACATAGCATTGTTCTTTGGACAAGTATGAAACCTAAAACTGATGAGGAAATTCTAAAAATGGAAAATTACCCTTCTGCTACCTCAATGGGTAGTACAATGCAAGTCATGCTATGCAATAGACCTGATAATAGTCATGTTGTGAGGGTGGTAAGCAGGTATCAAGCAAATCCAGGTATTGGGCACTGGATAGAAGTGTAAAATATATTTAGATATCTTGTAGCAATGAGCACAGGACCCAGCCAGGCATATAGAAATCCACAATGAAAGAAGAGGTTACAAACTAAGTTACCCGACTCCAACCCAAGAATCCCTTAGTCTCTTCCCACTCAAACTTGCACAACTCTAGATCTTCCAGATGCTACTCCATCGATTTCAGTGCTAGTAATGTCCTCTTGTGTGTATAGATTTGTTGTTGCAAGTTTTTACATGCAACAACTGAATACTTCACCAATTGTACAATCTACTCACCATGCTAGATGTATGATTATGGAAGCAAAATCACAAAACTCTAGTAATCGAGGAATTACTAGAATATACAAGCAATATGAATTAAAAGCCAATATGCACTAGTATGCCGTAGAACTAGTGCCCTTGACAAATCAAACTTGGGAGCTTACTGTTTATCCACCTGGGAAACAGACTGTTGGTTGTTATAGTGTTAAGAATCTTCCCGATGGTTCCGTTGAGTGCCTTAAGGCACGATTAGTTGCCAAAGGATACATAGACCCATGGGGTTGACTACCTAGAGACTTTTTCTCTTGTGGCCCGCCTTAACTCAGTGGGTCCTTCTTTCTGTGGCGGTTTGTTGTTCTTGCCCTTTATATCAGCTTGATATAAAGAATGGTTTTCATCATGGCAACTTACAAGAGGAAGTTTACATGGACCAACCACATGGTTATGCGGTTCCTGGTAGTAAGCATCTTGTGTGTCGATTGCGGAAGGCTCACTATGGCCTAAGAGTCACCTCGTGAATGGTTTGATAGATTCAGTGCTGTGGTTATCGCATG
The DNA here is from genome assembly GCA_025631255.1 of Cornus kousa. Lineage (NCBI taxonomy): Eukaryota > Viridiplantae > Streptophyta > Magnoliopsida > Cornales > Cornaceae > Cornus > Cornus kousa. The sequence continues at coordinate 4,379 of JAOTQH010238185.1, forward strand.
CGATTTTCAGTGCTCTACTTCTGATCATTCTCTCTTTATTCGTCACTCTTGTGCTCACATTGTTGTCTTGATTGTCTATGTTGATATTATCTTCTCTGGGAGTGATTCTGCAGGTATGATGAGTTGAAACGTCATTTGAGCCAGCAATTCCATACTAAAGATTTGGGTGCTCCTCGATATTTCCTTGGGATTGAAGTTGCTCGTTTTTGCTAGGGTATCTCTCTATCTCAACATAAATACGTTCTTGATCTTTTGTTCGAGATTCGTCTGCTAGGATCTCGACCGATTGATACACCTATAGATACTTCGGTTAAACTTGATGGAGTACAGGAGGAGTTGTTTGCCGATGTTGGTCGATATCGACGTCCGGTTGGGAAATTGATTTATCTTACTATTACTCGCCCTGACATTACTTATGTTGTTGGTGTCATTAGTCAATATACGCATGCTCCTCGTAGACCTCACTTTGAGGCTGTTTGTCGTATTTTTCGCTATTTGAAGGGTGCTCCTGGACTGGCTTGTCGTATAAACCTTCTTCCTCCCTTTCAGGGTTTAGTGATGTTGACTGGGCTGGTAGTCGGTTGATCGACGATCTACATCTGGTTATTGCACCTTTGTTGGTGGTAACCTTGTAACTTGGCGTACTAAAAAGCAGACTGTTGTTGCTCACTCCAGTGCTGAAGCTGAGTATCGTGCTACGGCTACGGCTCATACCGCCTCTGAAATGTTATGGGTTTGCTCTCTTCTTCTTGAAATGGGTATTGATGTTCCCACTCATATGCCGATGCATTGTGACAATTGGGCCGCTATCTTTATTGCAAACAATCCTGTTTTTTCATTAGCACACCAAGCATATAGAGGTTGATTGCCATTTTATTCGTGACTTACTGATGCGGAAACAGATTGTTACTCCATATATTTGCTCTAACGATTAACTAGGTGATATTCTTACAAAGCCATTGGCTCGTGGTGCATTTCAGCGGGTATGCTTCAAGCTGGGCAAGTTTAATTTGGATGCTCCAGCTTGAGGGGGAGTGTTAGACGCTATTAGTGTACTCGTCAGGGTAGCCTATTATTGTAATTTTGCTCATCTTAATATATAAGAGTGAAGGGTGTAGGGTTTTGACTACACACCTCTTTTCCCTCAGATTTCTCCCCTCCCTCTTTTCTTCTTCTCTTCTTCTAATCTAACCCTAAAACCCACATACACAAGCTTCAATTTCTTTTAATGTAGGGGCATTTTTTGACATTTTAATGTTCCACTAATGGCAAAGTGACAAGATGTCCTTATTTGAACAATTGTAAAACGTCAGGGTGTTTATCTCACACCAAGGGGGTACTTGCACAATTTTTATATAACAGGTTTTTTTGCACTTTACCCTCCTTTTTAACATAGGTTTTAAACTTCACAAGCTTCCGTTTATACCTTTCTTAAATTAGAACAATATCTTTCAATTTTAATTCGTGCGAATTATGATTTGTTTTTTGAAACTAATTTTTTTAACTATTCAATCTTTTTTAACATATTTTAGTAATTGATTTTTTTGGGGAGGCAATTTACAGATTTTAACTATAACACAATTACACTTTTTAAAAATATATAAGAAAAAAGTTCAAATGTTTTGTAAATAAAAGATTAATACTATTATCAATTTCTTCAGAAGTTGCAGTTACACTGGGTGAGGGCATAATCAGAAGGAAACATGGGCAGTTTACCTTTAAGCATGTATGGAATGTATCTACCTTGGACATAGGGTGGATTAGAATCAGTTGGTGTGGTGTCACTACATACCGAAAGTATCTATTTTTGCTGTGCTGATTATGCAAAATGCCGGCTTACCATTCTTCTCCAACATCAAGATTGAAGGAGAAATTAGTTAAGAGTTTTTCTTTGTAACCATCTTATGGAACATTTGGAGGGAAAGGAAGTTTATAGATTGCATGAAGATAGAAGGAATGCTGATGAGATAGGTACTGGACACTTGCATGGAGTCTCTTCAGTTTATAGGGTTAAAGGTATCTGATTTAGAGCTTCTTTTATTTCTTTTTTTTTCTTTTTCTTTTTTTTTTGAGTTTGAGTCCCTTCCAGGGCTGAACTCTGGTCTTGCTACTAGTCTGGTTTTCTGTTTTCAGTTGTGTTTTTTGAGGGCCGTTATTCCTCAGTTTCCCCTTGTATTCATTGCATATTATTGTCTATAAAATAACCACATTCAGGAAAAAATATATAAAATATATAGTTTAGAGAAATTTAAATTGAATACGAATAGTTAATAAATTGAAGATAAATAATTCCAAATTACAACAAGTAAAATTGGAAGTTTGAGAGATTAAGAACTAATATGGAAACATAAATAAAAAAAGTAGGACATTGTGATGTTGTGGCCAGAATTTTCTGATGGGTCAACCCAACAACCCATTTCGTAGACCCTAATTAGTACTCTCATGTAGCCTGATATATAAGTTCGTTTAGGGTTTGGAGTGTAACACAGATTGAGACACTGAAAATCGCAGAGAAAGAGAGTGGGGCTGAAACTTGTAATCTCCAGAATGTCGCATGGTAAAACTTTTGCTAGATCTCCACCGTGGATGTAGGTTTTGCCGAACCACGCTAAATCTTTGGCGTGCTTTTTTTTCTGTCGTGATTCTTGGTATTTATCTTGGGTTCACTGTGTTTGTCGTAACAAACTAGTATCAGAGCTTGAACTGTCGTGAATCTTAGTTTTATCTTGGGTTTGCTGTGTTTCTCGTAACAAACTGGTATCAGAGCTTTCGGTTCTAAGCAGGAATGGCATCCAAGTTTCTGGAAATCGAGAAGTTTATCAGCAAAAATTATTTCAACCAGTGGTGGGTTAAGATGCAGGCTCTGTTGGTTCAACAAGGGTTATCCAAGGCGGGGAAGGATGCACTGCCGAAAAAGATTTAAGGACAAAGATGAGGTTCTGGAGAAAACACACAGTATGATTTTGTTGTGCTTAAGTAACGAGGTCCTGCGATAAGTTGCTGGAGAAACTATGGCATATGGGCTACGGAAAAAGTTGGAGTCTTGGTATATGACGAAATCTCTTGCGAACCGCTTGTATCTAAAGAAATGGTTATTCACTCTTCACATGCGCGAAGGTTTGTCTCTGAAAGACCATCTTGATGAGGTAAATAGTATCATCATGGACATGAATAATATTGATGTCAAGATAAAGGATGAAGATGATGCTATACTCTGTTGTGTTCTATACCACCCTCATATGAGAACTTTGTCGATACGATGATGTATAGAAAAATTGCTTTGTCGATGGAGGACGTGAAGGCAGCTCTGAATTCCAAAGAGTTGCAAAAAAGGGCGTTTGAGGGCAATACAAAATGTTCGGTAGAGGGGCTATTTGTTAGAGGGAGAACGAATCAAAAGGGAGGGTCTAACAGCAGAGGTTGTTCCAAGTCTAAGAACAAAACGAAGGTGTTAAAATGCTATATAGGAAAGACTGTCCGGAGCATAAGAATGGAAAGGGAAAATCCTATAAAGCTAATAGGCTGGCTGTTACAAAGGGTAATGATTCAGATAGTAGTAAGGTTCTCATGATTTCTGCCGATGGCTTTTGTGATGAGTGGATTCTTGATTCAAGTTGCTCGTAATAGGACTGGTTTACCTCTTATCAGTCTATATTGCTAGAGGGGAAGTTCTGATGGGGAATGATCCAGCGTGCAAGGTTGTAGGTATCGGCACAGAGCAAATCAAGATGTATGATGGCATAGTGAGGACATTGACTGATGTCAGGCATGTACCAAAATTGAGAAAGAATTTGATTTCCTTGGGTTCCACTGGATTCGATCTGGTGCATTGCTGGAGGTGGAATCATTTTGGTTTCAAAGGGTGCTTATGTGGTGGTGAAGGGACTGAAGAAGTATGTTTATATGCTCTGCAGGGTAGCACAGTCACAGGTTCAGTTGTTGTATCGTCCCGGATCCAGATTCAAATACTACCAAATTGTGGCAAATGCGGCTTGGGCATATGAGAGAGGGGAATGGATGCTCTGAGAGTAAGCAATGCCTGCTTGGTGGTCAAAAAACTAGAAAGCTGGATTTCTGTGAGCATTGTGTCTTCGGGATGTAGTGCAAAGTGAAGTTCAGTACAAAAATTCACACGACCAAGGGTATGGTGTATTATGTTCATTCTGATTTTTGGGGTCCCTCTCAAGTTACTTCACATGGTGGTGGTAGATATATGATGACACTGATTGATGATTGTTCTCGCTAAGTTTGGGTTTACATTCTGAAGCACGAGAATGAGGCTTTTGTCACGTTTAAGCAGTGGAAGACCTTAATTTAGAAGTAGACTAGAAAACAGGTCAAGTGCTTGAGGACAGACAACGGCTTGAAATTTTGTGATGGAGAATTTAATAAGTTATGCATGACTTACGGAATTGTGAGACGCCACACAATGAGGTAGACTCCGCAATAGAATGGAGTTGCAAAACGGATAAATAGAATGTTGTTAGAGAAAGCATAGTGTATGTTATCCAATGTAAGATTAGAGAAAGCGTTTTGGGCTAAAGTTGTTTCTACAACTAGTTACTTGGTGAATCGGTCTCCATCGATTGCTATTGACTACTAGACTCCAGAGGAAGTATGGTCTAGTTCTCCTACTAGTTATAGTAATCTAAGAATATTTGGGTGTCCGGAATATGCTCATATGAATGAGAGGAAGCTGGAACCGAGGACTAAAAAATGCATATTTTTTGGTTATCAACCCGAGGTCAAGGGATACAGATTATGGTGCCCAGAGACTTCAAGAAAGAAGATACTTTTTAGCAAAGATGTGACCTTTCATGAATCTGCGATGCTTACCCCCGCAGAAGGAGGTAGTTGATTCAGGGAGAGCTCAGGGTGTTAGTAAGCAAGTGGAGAGCATATAGAGGTTCAGTTAAAGGATAGTTCTGATCGGTCGATTGATGAGTAGGTGCAGTTTTGGGCTAAGAGAGATGCACAGTTGCAAAAATAAAGTTTTGCTAGAGACAGGCCTAGGAGGGAGACTAGGCCACCTCAGAAATATGGGATTTCATATGTTGATTCGGTTGCTTATGCACTTAGTGTGGCAGAGGATATTGATGAGCAAGTACCGTGCCCTTATCATGAGGCCATCACAAGTGGAGAGTCAACACAGTGGTATGTTAGCATGAGTAAGAAGATTTAGTCTCTTCATAAGAACCAGACTTGGGAGTTAGTTAAGAAGCCTATGGTCCAGAAGATTGTGGGCTGTAAATGGGTCTTCAAGAAGGAGGAAGGAACTCCAGTAGTGGAGGATGCGAGGTTCAAGGCACACTTGGTGACGAAGGGCTATACATAGAGGGAAGGGGCGGGCTTCAATGAAGTGTTTTCTCTTATGGCAAAACATAGCTCAATCCGGGTGTTACTTGCTATGATTGCTCTGTATGACTTGGAGCTTGAGCAGGTTGATGTCAAGACTGCTTTCTTGCACGATGAGTTAGAAGAGCAAATTTATATGCATCATCCCGAGGGGTTTGAGATTATGGGAAAGGGAGATCACATTTGCCTATTGAAGAAGTCCTTGTATGAGTTGAAGCAATCTACTATACAGTTGTACAACTAATTTGACACCTTTATGGTTGCGAATTGGTACTGTAGGAGTGAGTTTGACAGTTGTGTGTATCATAGGCTCTCAGATGGTTCGTATTTGTATTTGTTGTTGTATGTTGATAGCTTGCAAGAACGTGTCTGAAATCAACATGTTGAAGGCTCAGCTTAATGGTGAATTTGAGATGAAGGATCTTTATGGTGTAAAGAGGATATTGGGTATGAAAATTCACAAGGACAGAGGAGCGGGCAGATTATATTTGTGGAATTGCATTGAGAAGGTGTTGGAACGCGTTGGTATGCAAGCATCAAAGCCTGTGAGTACTGCATTAACTGCCCACTTTAGACTTTCAACAAAATTGTCACCACAGACCGAGGAGGAGGAGGAGGAGGAGGAGGTGGAGCACATGCCTCGCGTTCCTTATGCTAGTGCAGTTGGTAGCATCGTCTATGCTATGGTGTGCACTAGGCTAGACATTTCACATGCAATTAGTGTAGAGAACAGATACATGAATAGACCTGGGAAGGTCCATTGGTAGGCTGGGAAGTGGATATTGCGATACTTGCGAGGCACTGCAGATGTTGGCTTAATCTACTACAGAGGCAGCAGCACGTGTGGTAGTGTTGTTGGATATGTTGATTCGGATTATGCTGTGTTGATCTTCGTGTCATTTTGAGGTTTGCTCTTTTAATGTCAAAAGCTTGTCCTTGTATGATTAAGCCTTCTAGTATGATCAAGGGGCATTACAGTCATTTCCTCATTATGGTAGGCTCTTTACAAGAGTACTACATTCACTGCAGTCTCAACAAAGAAGGTTCATTGTGCTGTAAAGGTCTGTCACAAGCCAAGAAAGCTTTGTTTGCTAGTTCACCACTCGGGTATTTTTGTCTTTATAAATATAAGTGTGAACTTATTGTATATGCTTGAGATACTGCATTGTTCTACAGAAGTCAATTTCAGGATCAAATTGCATATATTAATGCTACCGCAAACAGATTTTTGGTCTAAGTGATACGTGGTCTCATGAAGGGTATTTCAGTAATCTTACCTGCATTCTCAAGAGTATCTCGGTCAAGTCAATTGACAGAGATAATCTAAATCCCTTGAATGAAGGTACATTGTAACAATCATGCTGAAAGTTACCAATTCTCTGGTGTGCTCAACAAGTGTCAATCCAAGGGCAATTCTGGAAGTTCATGTACAATTCTGTCCATAAGAATGTACAATGCATGTACCACTGACACATGCATAGTAGTCCTTAAGAGAGAGTATGATAACAGCCTTGATTTATCCCTAAGCTCAAGTTTACAGAAATATTTTATGGGAGGCCACATGTTATGCTTTTGGGAAGGAAGGTCAAAAACCATGTTTTGTTGGGAAATACTATGCTAGGTGGAGCAAGTGCAAAGACGGCATGGAAGCCTGTTTTGAAATCTACTAGAGTGGACGATCAAGAGCGGCAACAGAAGAAAGAAGTCTAGGCAATTGCAAGAGCACCAACCTTTATCCCAGAAGCAAGAAGAATCCAATTTAGTGATGTGAGAGTAGATTCCAAGTTCGACCATTTTAACTTGGAGTTTGCTCGCAATAGGTGAGTGCGATGGAATGGAGAAGAACGACAAGAAGAAAGATGTTTATTTCAAGGTAGAGAAATCTTTGTTTAAGGTGGAGCTATGGAGGAGAGCGCGAAGACGGAATTTGAACCAAGGTGGACATTGTTGGAGTGTGGCTCAAATTCTGCTGGAGATGTAGTTCTGGAAGAGTTGGACCAGTCCAACTTCTGCGAACCGGTCCAACATACCTGGGAAACTGAAGTGGAGATTCTGGAAAAGTTGGACAAGTCCAACTTTCCATGGGCTGGTCCAACGTGCCTGATATGTGCGGGAAGCAGTTTCCTATTCTGTTGTAGAAGCTCGAACACTTTTGGAACAAAGCTGAAGATTTCGGTAGGAAGTTGACACATTAGGCTGCTGTGTTAGAATTGTGATTGATATGGTAACTCCTTGTACGCAAGTTGTGAAGTTCTCTTGTCCAACAAGGAATTGTAATTGAAGACTCCATAAATAGAGTAGAAGTTGAGAGAATAGAGTGTGAGAAGAAGAGTGTAAAGAGAGAGAGAAAGAGAACCGTAAGAGAGAGATTGTGAGTGTGTAATTTTGATATTAGAATAAAGATAGTCGTTCTTCGCCCGTGGACGTAGGCAATTTGCCAAACCACTTAAATCACTTGTGTGTTTGCTTGCATCTATTTTGTTGCTATTATTGAGTAAAATCTTAATAGTAATTCCTAACAGGTTTATTATTTGTTTCTTGGTGGCTGCTTCGTTTTTTTCAGATCTGAAGATTTTTCTATTTTCTTTCTATTTCAAATACAAGATTTCTATAAATTCAGGGCTATACACTTTTGATTAATATTTACTAAAAAGAAATTGATCAATGAGTAAGAAGTTTTTAGGGTTAATTTTCTTCAAAATGATCACAAAATTTATGCGTTCACTTGGGAGACCTAACCTCAGTCAACTCAGGAGATCCTAATGCCGTTAAGCGTCACGGAGCATAATTAGATGGTAGTTCACAGATTACATGGGAAAGGGAGATTGAAACCCAATTCAACAGGTTTGAAACACAGACTGAGAAGGGGCTTCACTAGACCCCTCTTGCTAGAAACATAAACTGCACCTACCGTATTGCCATTTCAAATAAATAGACAGTTCCTAGTTATTAACAAATAATGAAAAGTTAAAGAGAGAAGGCTACTTATATATGCCAAGTTAATCAACTGTTCTTCCCATTTATTTTTGCTAAAAAAAACACCACATTTTGTCAATGCCATTAGACAAATCATTCACTAGAGCATCAAATATTTTATTAATTTCTTAAGCATGTCATAATAGCAGTAGACGACCATTTGATAATCTTCTATCCTCATGTTTTCACCTTCTCATTAAGAGAGAAAGAACATAGAAGTGTAATTGTCCTTCGACATAATTAAGCCTGAAGATCTATCTTCATTTGTGTGTGTG
>JAOTQH010238196.1:0-12984 GCA_025631255.1 Cornus kousa
AAATTAGTTTATAGTTTTATTAATTTTTGTTATCATAAAATTATATATTTTGTTTATAATTTTTATTTATATTGTTAGATGTGACTATTAGAAAACACATGGCCAATTAATTAATAATAAAACTAGAGTTTGGAAAAAATTTAGTGATAGGTTTAAAAATCACAAAATAAATAATTAGCATAATACTGTCATGTAGATTTAATTAGAATGCCGCTTTATTTTTTTTGCCTAAGGCCTCAAATAACATTGAGCCGCCCCTGCCTATGCAATATCTCACCACTGTATAATAGAAACCGATTATCTCAGTCCAATATATAATGTAATGTATATATTTAAATCAATTATCACGGAGAGAAAAGTTCGCACCCAATACAGTAAGATTGAGAAATCAAATAGAGCATATCAGAAGAGCATTTGAGGGAAGAGGAGTGAGACACATAGGCTCGTTTGTTTGGACGTAAATATTCTTCTTAAAAAATATATATATTTTTTAATGTAAAATATATATTTTTTTATTTTTACTTTGTGTTTGCCGTTAGACAAATGTTTATGTCGAGATTAAGGCCGAGTTCATTGGACATGGTATGTAAAATAATTTGCCAAAAACTAGTGGATACATTATTTTTGTTAAATTTTAATATTTTTTTTTCTTCATAAATATTTTACGACAACCAAATATTAAAAAAATAAAAAAAAATATTTTTTAAATTTTTTTTTACGCCCAAACAAATAGAGCCTCAATGAAACAGTGAGGCTCCAATATTTACAAGTCCATACCTCGTGCTCTATTTGTTGTAGAATAAGTTTTTTTCGTGTTATGATGATGTTGATTATTCAAGGAAGGCATGTGCTTATGAAATTAAAAATAAATATAGAGTGCAAACGTTTTGCTAAGATTAAGAGGATAATTGATTTCATATACAGAATTGGAGGAGTGAATGATCTTCAAAATACTTTACGATTCTAAAGCTTGATTATTGTCGATTAACTGAAATGTTGTAAGATATAGGCCTGGGTAAAGAAATTCAGTAGACAACTTCTTCACGAATTGAATTTCTAAGAGTTTTTTGGTTCACTGATTTTAGAACCATTTTTTTTTTTTTTTTTTTTTTTTTTTTTTTTTTTTGTTATTGCAATTTTCTTTTTTACAAAAAATGGGTTGGATATATTTCCCAAAAAAAAAACAGAACAATGAAGTAAAGAGGAGAACAGGGCCTACGCTCTGTGAACAGATTGATTTAATTATTTATTTTATTAAATTGTTAGAACATACTTACAGGGGCTCAGGGCATAAGCTATTCCATTGAAACCAAGTGAGGGTATTCTGCTATATATAACTGCATAACATATATGTGTGTGTGAGTGTATATATGTATATATATAGTTCTTTTGGGATCATTATTGTTTACATCTGCTTATCAATCACTAGAAGTCCTCTTCTCAACATGTATTCTCCTGCAACTTCAATTTATAACTAATTCAATTTCTATTTTAGCTGGTTCTATTCTTCTTGGTTGAAGCAAATGATGTTGAGCTTATTCATCTTAGATATGTTGCGATGCCATATTAAGCAATGAAGAACAGATGAGAACAGAACATACCCTTTCTGAACGAGAAGACATAAACTATATAGAGTTATATATAGTGCATCCACTTCCAAATACAAAAACTTATCCATTCATTATGGAGAAACAGAGACATACAGGAAAAATAAGACAATCATATAGCAAACAATTTTCTCTTAGGGTATGTTTGGCACCGTGGAATTGGAGCTTTGAAATTGGAATTGGTGGAATTGGAGCTTTGAAGAATTGAAGAAAAAGCTACCCATAAAATTGAACTAAATTTTTCTCTCCAATTTTAGGAATTCCAAAGCTCCAATTTTATGCTGCCAAACACAATAAACTTAATGAACCAATTGCATGGGTACTTCATATATGGTTCTGTTCATGCTAAATGTTAACTACATTAATTGACTTTATTATTTCGCTTTAGCAATTCGAAGCTAGTCGGTCCCAATATCAAGACTCTTAATTTATATTAATTGTGGTATGAACAACCTAAGGGCAGCATTGTTTATAAATTCTTGGCCATCCAAAATTTCAATTTCTTTTAAATTTTTTGGGTAAGGTCCAACATGTAGATGTCAACTGCCATATACAATCGTATTACCAATTGTCGTGACTAACGTAGCCGGTAACTCATTTTTTGCGCCGATCGCGAACTGGTAGTGCATGGGTGCCATTGTCCCCCCATCACACAAAATGCGATAATATAGAACAAATGTGTGTTCCGTTATGCTTTTTCAGTCGGTAAGTTACAAAATGTTTGTTCCTGTGCTGGTCGATTCGTCGAATATGTGTTTCATATTGGACTTGTGCTGGTTGCTTGTCCAAAACATAACTGGTTTGTGTCTGAATATTTGTTCCTGAGCTTTTATATTGTTTTGTTATTCTTTGTAGCCAATTTTTGGAAATGGGCTTTCTGAGCCAATAAGACTATTTTTTGTATAGTCTTGTTGTAGTAGAGAGGTATGTCTAAAGTCTTTGTATGGCTGGTTGTTTGTAAATAAATTGTGCTTGAAAAAATAATAATAAATAAGGTCATTGGAAAATTTTCATGAAAATGTATCCAGTATAACACATCCAACATAAATTAAATCAATGTGAGATTTTAATTTTTACCAAGAAGAGGAAAAGCCGAGAATACTTTACTATTGTTTCACTTTTTTTTTTTTTTTTTGAAAACTCCTACTCTTTTAAAAAATCTTTATTATTTTCAGTTAATTGAAAAGTTTAAGCATTTAATTGACAGTCCTAATATCTAAATCATTCGACATGTTGTACAATGTTGCAGAAAAGAAATTCAACTGTCAACTTCACCACCAATAGAGTTTCTAAAGGGTTATTTTTATTTTTTCCAAATTGTTTTACTTATTAACCATCTAATGGTTTAGTTGTATCTCATCTATCTTTTAAGATGGATTGTGAGGGTTCCAGTTTCCAAAAAGCAACGTTAGTGCGTGAATTTCTTGTTAATGACAAAATTGTTTTACATATTACGAAGAAGAAGAAGAAAAAAAAAAAAAAAAAAAAAAAAAAAACCCGCTGTTGTATATATAAATATGTAGAGACAAAGAGAGGCCCAAATGAAGCGCAAGCCCACTGGCAAACGAAGGCGAAACCCATGATTCAAAGGAGATAGCCATTTTAAGTCCTCGCTCCAAATGGGACAGGCGAAGGGCACAACTGTCCAAAAATATAACGGATTTGTGTGTGAATGTGTGTTCCTGAGCCTTTTTTATTTATTTTTTATTCATGCTTTGTTATTGCAATTTTTTATTTTTATTTTTATTTTTTACTTTAATGGGTTGAATATATTTCACACAAATAACAGGACAATGAAGTACAGAGGAAAACAGGGAATACCCTCTATGAACTAAAGCCTGAACACAGAAGTATAGAATTATGAGGACATCCACTTCCAAACACAATACAAAAATAAGAAACAAAAACTTAGAGACCGTTTAAAATACGTTTTGTTTTTGTCGGGTACCATAGCAGTGAACAGTGAAAAAATTGGTAAAAATTATTTTGTTTTATACAATATCAAAACGCTTTATGAATGGTAGTAAAAAATTGAAACACCAATTTGTTGTTTTTACATGTTTCCGCACTGTAGCGTGTGATAGTGCAACGATTAACAACACTTTTAAAAAATAAAAAATAAAACTCTTAAATAGTATTTCTAAATTTACCACTATATTTTTCAATCTTGCAATACTTTTTTTTTACCAAATATTATGTTATCATGCTTTTGCTTTCAAAAATCTTGCAACAAATGAATGTTATCAAACATGCTTTTGGTTATTATTTAATACATTCTGAAACAACACACTTCATTTAAAGTCAAAACAAAATGCCAAAAATAAAACGCATACTAAACAAGTCTTACAGCTTTTATGTGTGGGATTTCATTATTGAGGAATGAAGACACATAGGTAAAGTAAACACTAATGTGTGCAAACAATTTCCTCTAAGGATTTTGCTGCATCCAATCAAACCCTTCAACAAACAATTTCTTAAATCAAGCAATTCATCCTGTACTATTATCCATTATATGAATTGATCACATGCAATAATATCCTTTGTAAGAAGGTGGTTCAATAAAGGGTTCAGAAAAAAGGCTCAAATACAAAGGTTCAGAGCAAAGAAATAAGCATAGGGCAGAGTTGGCCGTGTCACTATCATGATGTAAGTCAAACCATTCAGATGTTTCAATTGCTCATATATTGCATGTAGGCAATTCATATAATGGATATTATTACATATTCATATGTGAATGAAGTTACAATATATTGCATATAAAACAAGATGACATCTCCTCCATCCTGTAAACCTAAAATGTGCATTATTTAAAATAAAATAAAATAAATAAATAAAATAAAACTATTTCAGAGGCTCCAACCATCACTTCACATTTGTTAGTGAAAAGTTCTTGATAATTTGATATCTATATTATATACATATATGTGTGAGTGTCTTTAACATAATTTTCTCAAGTTGGTAAAATCTTGTCGAACCTAGATTGATTATATTGGTTTGGCATTGCTAGGCTTCTGAAACCTCCAATGCAAAAATGTAGTATTCTCTGTTTATGTGGTGAAAAGGGAGTCCTAAGACAATATGTTGACTCTGTTTCACAATGAACAGTTCATTTATTTACTTATTTATTTTATTAATTTGTTAGAACATACTTTCAGGGGCTCAGGGGTCAGGGCATAAGCTATTCCTTCTAATAGAGGAACTGCATCAAAAACCAAATGAGGGTATATATGGACGCATCACTTCAGCTCACACTGCTATATTTAACTGCATTATATATATATATATATATATATATATATATAGTTCTTTTGAGACCATTATTGGTTACATCTCCTTATCAATCACTAAAAGTCCTCTTCTGAACTTGTATTCTCCTGCAAGGGGTACACTTAAATTTTAACTAATTTAATTGGTTCTATTCTTCTTGGTTGAAGCAAATGATGTTGAGCTTACAAATTTCTTGACACAGAGATTGAATCTAAGGTGTTGCGAAACGAAAACTACGACAACATGTTAGACTATTAATTGTCTTAAAATTTTAGAACTATTAAGCACTGAGTACAGAGGAGAACAGGGCATACCCTTTGTGAACTAAAGTATGACAGAGTTTTGAGTAAATCCACTTCCAAAAACAAAAAATTATGCATTAATTATGGAGAAACAAGAACGTATATAGGGGAAAAAAAAACACAATCAACAATCTCTTAAATAAATAAATAAAATCTTTTATTACATATAATTACAGTACAACTTAAACACCAAGGAAAATCCTAGTGCAGCTGAAAACTACAATTTTCAACCAAATAAAAAGGTACAATATGGCACACAGAAACATGTCTATCTAAATTATTACCTTACAAGATCAATCAATCACTGCCACTTCAAAGTCGGTTCCAACAGTTGAACTTGGCTGCTCTTGCAGGTGGTCCCCTTCAATCTCCGCTAATTCGGCTTCTACTTGAGGAGGAGCAGGAGGTTCTTGTTCAGGGTGTTCATCATCTTGTGTGAAGAACACGGCATAGACACTAGGAATTGATTGTAATTGTTGATAAAGCCAGTAGAGAAAGCGCTTTAGCAGATTGAAAAGTGAGGCATAGCAAGGAGAAATGGCTATGTTGATGGGAAACGAAATCCAGAAATGTGTTGGTGACAAAAAGATTGAACAGAGCAGCCCGATTGCCACAGCTGCCGAGAAGTCTCCGATTTGCAAGCGAATCTCATCAGCAGTAATAGTCAGTGGTAGTTTGACGGAGGTGAGGAGGAAAACCAAGGTGAGAATGATAATCACAAGTAAGAAAACCAGCATGGCAATGAGATGATTATAATGATCAGTGTCCATTAATGGACCAACAACATCTTTGCCCCAAGACTCGAAATAGGACTGCAAGAGAAAGAAGAAGAGATTTGTGAATGGTGGGAAAACATATCTGAGATCAATATAGAAGTCCATCTTTCTGCAGTCCTTAACCCAAGCCCCGGAAAGGCAATATATATACCCTTTGTAGGTGGGGTAGGGTCGTGTAAGACGGACGACAATTGAGGTGGCTCAAAAAAAGGGTCCAAGACTATTGATGTTGCTAAAAAAAGAGCTCAAAAAAAGGTCCAAGACTATTGATGTTGCTCAAAAAAAAAAAAGGGTTCTTAAAAAAATTCAAAAAAGGGCTCACAATTGAGATCTGTGATTATTGTTTCACTATTGAGGTCACTATCATTGGTAAAAGCCCAAGAAGTTTCCATGGCCAAGAAAGAAAATATAGGGAATGACGCGGCCAAACTACTTTAATGTAATTAAAATTTAAAAATTTTATAAATCAATTTTTAATATAATTTTTTTAATAATATTAAACTGCATGTTCATATATTTATTTATCTTAAAAAAGCATAATTTAAAAATGAGAGAAATGCAACCTAAATAAATAGATAGAAAACGATGGGAATTTCAAAAACAAAACAATTTTTGACTGCTTTTATTCCATTTAGTCGATGATATACCTTCATTACTTTAACAAAATATTTATTTTAAATAAAAAATTATAAGTAAATAAATCTCATAAGGTTTAATAAAACCCAATTATCATAATCAAAATTATAACTAAATAAATCTCATAGGGCCTACCTAGCATTACTCATCTTGTAAACATCATTTAATGAAAAAGTATAAGAATAAAGACTCATTCATTTTTATTAAACATGAGACGACATTAATATATTTTCTCTTCCCTTCTCTTTTGAATTTGAATAATGAATATTATTACATATCTATATATAAATGAAGTAATAATTTATTGCGTAGGGACTGCAATAATAATGAACTTTCATTTTCATTTCACAAGATTGAGGCTTTCAAAATTTTGACTGAAGGAATCTCAAAGAGTTGGCTTGGTTAAAAAACACTTAGGTTCTAGTGTATCATGAAGTATTAGGTCTCCGGATTGATTCTTATTAAGTACAAACAATTTCTTGAAAGGGTATGCGTGAGTACCAGTTACGCAAAAAAAAAGAAAAAAAAAGTATGACCTTGGGTATGAGTTAATATTTTCTATAAATTTTAGGAGGACACAAGTTTAAATATATTTTCAAACTCTCTTTTTTTTTTTACCAATAAATAAGTGTTTTAGAAACATTTGGGGGAGCAATTGAAACTTCTAATGAATTATGGGACCACAAATTAGTTTTATATACAAAATAATTATTTTTGGGGGCTGTAAAAAAAATTGAAATTTTTTGCCTCAACTTCAACTTGAGGACGGTTATTTTTTTATTTTTAATGGTAAAACAGCTACATATCATACCCATGTTAACCCAATTCCATTATATATTAAGTTAATTTAGTTTAAGCCCGACCCAATGGAAATAAAATATCAATCCTACTGCAATTTAATAATGGCCCACACTAATTGTATCAACCCAATATAAATTAGCCCAATCCAATTACATCAAACATTTAGTTTAGTTTATTTTTGTAAGTCCAACTTTAATGAAGTTTCTCCTTGCGCTGTCAAGGTCCTTTGGTTTCGGAGTTCTATCATTTCGTGAGAGTTTGTGTATTTTGCTGCTGATTGCGTTTGATCGTGTGTTGTGTGTGTTGTGTTGGTGATCCAATGCGTTTGTGTTCGGATCTGTGCTTTTGGAGTGGGTGTTGTGTCTCTACGGGTTGAGCTTCTGTGGTTTTTTCTGCTGCAGAGATAGCCTGTGTGGTTGTTCCGATATTGGGTTTGTCCGGACGGGATTCTTGTGCTGCTCCATGGTGCTGGGTTGCTTTGGGGTCCTTGTCAGTTTGTTTGTGGGATTGTTTTTGTACCGATCTTTGGTCACTTCTTCCGTTGTCTTCTCCTACGGTTTTGTTGTTCCGTGATTTTGGTTTGTTTGGGAGCCGGCCAGTGTGAGTGTTGTAGTGTTGCAGGTAGCTCTATTCCAAGTGTTAGTTCAGCGGTGTTGTTTTTTTGGTTCTTCGGTGTGCCAAGTGGTGTATTGTGGTTCTTCCCTTTTGGGTTGATTTGTGTTATCAGTGGTTCACGAGTTTTGTGATTTGGACTTCAGATTGTTGGGCCGTGGGGGTGTGTTCTTGGGTGTTGTGGTTGGTTTTGTCCCAGTTTGTTTGGTCTTATGCTTTACTGGTTCCGGCCCTACTGCTTTGTGGTTTATTTTCAGGTGATGGCTCACGAGATCATGCCTTTACATCGGGATTCCTCTTCTCAATGTAGGACTGTTGGTTTGTCTGGTTGGGTACAGCCTTCTTCTTATTCCTTTGCTTCGCAGTCTACTACTTCACCAGTCTATTTTTCTGATTCATATATTGCTTGTCCCAACATTATTATTTGGAATTGCCAAGGTCTGAGATCTGTTTCTACGGTTCAGCAACTTAAACGTTTAAAATATCAATATTCTCCGGATATCCTTGGTGTTCTTGAAACTAAAAATTTTGCTCCGGACTATGTTTGTTCAAAAGTGTTGGGATTTTCTGATGGGTGTTTGGTTGTACCTGATGGGATTGTGGGTGGTCTTGCACTATGGTGGACTGATAATGTTCAGCTAAGGGTAGTGGATAAAACCTGTTTTTCTTTTACTGCGGCTATTTTGTCCCTTAACCAGATTCCTTAGTATTTTTCTCTTTTATATGCTAGTACTGTTGACAGGGAACGAGCTTTACAATGGGAGTATTTTGTTCATAATGCCCGCTTTTGGTCTAGCCGATGGGTTCTCATTGGTGATTTTAATGATATTTTACATATTTCTGAGAAGTATAGGGGTCGAGTTAAGCAAGGGTAGCAGCTTCGATCCTTTCGCACCCTGCTTGATCGTTGTGCTTTGTTGGATATTGGTTATGTGGGTTTTCCTTTTACTTGGTCTAATCAAAGAGACTGGCCCGCTAATATTCTGGAATGGATGGATCGAGCGTTGGCGACTAAGGAATGGATCTCTGCTTTTCCTCGGGCTCAATTGTCCCATCTTTCTATGATAGGTTCCAATCACTATGCACTTTTGCCTGAGTGTCAACCTCGAAAGAGGCAATTTCACTTTGATGCTTGCTGGACATTCTTTAACGATTGTAAGCAACTAATTGATTCAGTTTGGTCTACTCCGATTAATGGTTCTGCCCAATTTCAATGGGCTCAGAAATTATGCCACTATAAAGCCGATCTTATTCGTTGGGCTAAGCTTCGCAATCTCAATTTCCGAGCTCACATAGATAGTACGGTTGCCAGGATTAGTGAGTTGAGGGCTCGAACTTCTAATCACTGCCATGCTGCAGTGATTCAATTAGAAAATTATTTAACGTCCTGTTGGTTAGAGGAAGAATTGTTTTGGAAACAGAAGTCTCGTCTCTTTTGGCTGCAAGAGAGGGATAGGAATACAAAAAAAATTCATGTCACTGCTAAAAGGCGGCGCTGTCGTAACACCATTTTAGGGGTTTTTGATGCTGGGAATCAATGGGTGGTTAACAAGTTTGTAGTACAATTGGTCTTTCTGAGTTATTTTCAGAGTTTGTTTCAAACGTCCCATCCTTCGAATGTTGATCAGTTTTTGAGGTTTGTTCCTGTTCGGATTTCTGCTAAGATAAATGCCAATTTTTTTTTGGCCCCGTCGGAGTTGGAAGTGAAGCAGGAGGTTTTTTCTATGCAAACGATGAAAGCTCCTGGGCCGAATGGGATGACACCACAGTTTTATCAGAAACATTAGGAGATAATTAAAAGGGATGTTGTTGGGGCTGTATCCAGTTTTTTGCTATGAAGAATTTGCTATCTAGTTTTAATCATACCAATATTGTTTTAATTCCTAATATTTCTTCTCCGGTGCAGGTTAGTCATTACTGTCCAATTTCTTTGTGTAATGTGCCTTATCGTATTATTACGAAAATTATGACTAACCGACTGAAAGGGATCATTGGCTCCCGTAGCAGTAACTCTCAAAGTGTGTTTGTTGCAAGTCGTCATAATATTTTAATTACCCACGAAATTTTACACTATTTAAAAAATAAGCGCTAGGGGAGTAAGACATGGTTAGCATTGAAACTTGATATGAGTAAAGTTTATGATCGGATTGAGTGGGATTTCTTATTTCAAATACTGGCCTGGTTGGGCTTGAACGCCCACTAGTTTCAAATGATTACAGCTTGTCTTTCTACAGTTTCTTACTCTTTAAAAATTAATGGGAGTTCAGTGGGCTTTTTCAAACCGTCTACGGGTTTGCGTTAAGGCGATCCTCTTTCACCATATTTATTTTTTTATCTATGCGAAAGCTCTCTCTTGCTATTATGCGCCCTCAGCAAGCTCAGTTGTTATCTGGTATTCATATTTATAGGGAAGTGTCGTTTATTTATCATCTTTTATTTTGTTAATCATTCGATTGTGTTTTGTTCAGCAGATCCAGAGGAAATGGTTGTTCTAAAAAGCATTTTGGCATATTATGAACGGGCATCTGGGCAACAAGTGAATTTTAGTAAATCATCTATTTTTTTCTCTCGTAATACTTCTGGATCACTGCGCCGCTCTCTGAGTCACTCTTTGGGATTGTAGCTGTAGGGTTTTCATAGTCGGTATCTTGGAGTGCTAGCTATTTTAGGTCGTTCTAAACGGGATGTGTTCTAATTTCTTCTGAATAAAATTCAGGACAGGTTATCTTTTTGGAAGGAAAAATCTCTGTCTACGGGTGGCAAGGAAGTGTTGATTAAGGCAGTATTACCTGCTTTACTTTCATATGTTATGTCATTTTTTATGCTTCCCACTACACTGTGTCAAGAGTTAATGAAGAATATTCATTTTTTTTTTATGGTGTAATAAGGATCAAACTAGGGTAATTCATTAGATCAACTGGGATCTTCTCTGCCGGAGTAAGACTTCGGGTGGTCTTGGCTTTCGTGATCAAGAGGCTTTTAATTTAGCATTTTTAGCAAAGCATACTTGACATTTTCAAGTACAGAAGCAAGGGCTGGTATATCAGCTTTATAAGTCCAAGTATTTTCCTTTTTCATAGTTTCTGGATGCTTCTTTGGGATCCAATCCTTCATGGGGTTGGCAGAGTATATGGTCTGCTTAGGCTTTGTTATGCAAGGGAGTCCAATCTTTAATTGGGAATGGTGCATCCACGCATATTTGACATGATCATTGGGTATTTACGCTTCCGGATAAACTGCCACTACCCCCGGATCCTTCTCTTTTTTCTTCTGTAGCCGAGTTGATTGATACTGCTACGTGTTCATGGAAGGTAGGTGTTTTGTCTCAGTTTTTTCCTCCTCTCATGGTGCAAGAAATTCTCAAAATTCATATCAGTCAGTGGGATAAATCGGATGAGGTTATTTGGACTCCAAAATGGTCGGGTAAGTTTTTAGTGCAGTCTGCTTATAAATTAGCCATTTTTATGTCTAATTTTGTAGGAACTGTTATTAATAATTGTTCTTGGTCTTCTCTTTGGCGGTGTTGTACTCTGTCTAAGGTGCAACACTTTCTTTAGCGTTGTTGTCTGCATGTTTTGCCGGTTCATATAGCTTTGTTAGCCCGCGAGTGTGTAATGTCACCTCTATGCCCTCGTTATGGTTTACAAGAGGAGTTTGTTATGTATCTTATTTTTTCTTGCCCTCATTCCATTCAAGTGTGGAAGTTATACCTACTGCGTCTTAATTTTTCAGCTTCTTCTTTTCCTTCTTTCTGGGTTGGCTGGAAATTTTTGATGCAGAAGGCTATTCTCTCTTTAGAGTTTGTGGATGTTCTTAGTTTGATTTCTTTTTATGTTTGGGGTATTTGGAAAGCCAAGAATCGGTTGGTCTTTGAGGGGTTTTTATAGCGGCTTGAGGTTGTGGTGCAGAAGGCTGCTAGTTTTTGGGAGTTTCATGATGCTAGGTCCCTATATTCTTCCTTACAGGCTGAACCAGCTATTACTTTGGTGGAATCATGGAGTCCTCCTCCATCTGGCTTTTTTAAATGCAATTTTGATGCTTTTTTTTGTGGGAAATTTTTGTAGGGGTGTGGTGACGCCATTTTCCATGATTTTCGGGGTGAAGTGTTTCAAGCAATTTTTTTTTGTCCCTTTTCTGCTTCTTCATCTTTAGAGGCGGAGTCGTTGTTCTGTCGGCGTGCTATTCTTTGTGCTATGCATTTGCGATTTTCTTGCTTATAATTTGAGTTGGATGCCATAGTTATTGTGAATGGGGTGTTGCGTAAGGAGACTTGTCCATCGGAAATTGCTTCCATCTGTTTTGACATTTCTCGGGACCTGCAAAATTTTCCATCTGCTACTTTAACTTATGTGCGTCGCCAGAGTAATCGGGTGACTCATACGTTGGCAGCTATATCACGGCCTGAGCTTGTGTCGGATTAGTTTTTGTCTTCTTTACCTCCTTCTATCGTTCCTTTTGCTGTGGCAAATGTTATATCTTAGTTTGTTTGTTGTTGTTTTTGGTTTTTGTGTGTTTGTCTTTGCCAAAAAAAAAAATAATAATAATTCTCTTGTAATGTACATGTTAGTCTAATATAATACTCCGTATATAAGATATGTAATATATAATGTATGCAGCATTCAGGGGCATAATAACATTGAGATCTCGCTTTCGAAACGCACATGTTATGGGGGCCGATACACGTGCTCTAAAATATATATATATATTGATGAGCATTGAAAAATGTGCTTTTAAACCCGTTAAACTGAGGTATTCTAGTACCTTTATCTATCTTACTTTACCGTTTTAGACTGATTTCGTATTATTTCCATTTTCAGGCACTTATCCCGAAAATAAGCTAATTCAGCTTAATAAGAGCTTAATGGAAGCAATTCTGAGATAAACCAAAGAAAGGAGCAAAGTGGAAGAAGAAAGAAGCAAAAAGAAGCCAAAGGTGGGAAGCAGCAAAGTTCGATCGATCCAACTCAAGGTTCGATCGATCCA
>JAOTQH010238205.1:0-12984 GCA_025631255.1 Cornus kousa
AGCTACTTTGGTAAAAAGGCCATAACTTTCTGCTCCAAACTCCAAATGATGAACCATTTGATGATTTGGAAAGCTAATTTAAATCTCTAAATATGCCATATTTTAATGGAAGTCCAGTTCTTGAGTTTGTTAGGTCAAAAATGGCAAACAAAGTTGAACTCCACTACTGCCAGAACTTCAGCATTAAGCACATTGCTATTCAAGAACTCAATAAAACCTCATTTTTGTTCCTTTTTGGCAAATGAATCTGAAAATATATAAAAACATGCAAATGAAGATAATCTACATAAAATAATCAAACAATGGACTTAATTAATGCAATTGAGGGTGCTTGAATATGCAAAATTCGGCGCTTATCAAATGGTTGACACTAGGAGGAGGATGGGGTCCAAGGCGAAAGTAAAGACCCAAACGAGTAAAGGAGTACGTTATCGAGTTCTTTGCCAAAAGCATAACTTGGGATCGAAGATTTAATTCCGGGTTGGTATTACTTAGAAAAGATAAGCCAAGAAAGGATTATGGTGTACGTGTTAGGTCGCCACCTATAGGGATCAACACGAATTTAGTTGTTCTAAAAAAAGGAGACAAGTGAGGAGTAGGGTCCGAAGAGGATCCTAATAGAGGAAACTTCAGCATATCCATGAAAAAGGATACTAAATCTTGAAGTTGAATGAATGCACAAGGATGAATTTTATTCACTCGTAATATAATGAATGATAAAAGTAGAGTTGGTGTGTACCAATTTAAATATAGTTAAATTTACGTAATATCTCTAAGATAGATATGTAAGAGGTATTCTTCAAGAGTTTAGGGATCGGATGGAGTTCTTCACAGAACGAAATACATGATTCTATATCACGTTCTGAAGAGTATGGGGATTGGGTTGTGACATTCTAAGTTGCTTATTAAAGCCATGTTAGACGGTTTGTATTCCGCGTATAAGGAAGAGGAGGCTTAAGCTCTTTGGTTTTTGCTTAGGTGAATGATTGTTCCTGTTAAGCTATACTTAACGGATAGGTTTTGAGATTGGATGATTACCTACGAAACTATAAAAGGAGATTTTGTGAAACAATATTTGCAAGTTGTTTTCAAATGAGGTTTTTTTTTTTTTTCTAGAAAGGACCATGTTTTAATTAGAATAATACATATATATATATATATATATATTGTTTTATTGTGTGTATCATACGTGTTTCATTTTCATTAGTTATTCAGGATTTGGAATATGGTTTAGTTGGGGACACAAGTATGTGATCAGCCAACTACTATTTTTAATAACGTGGAGTAATAGCGCTATGTGCGCTAGGATTGTGAGCATGTGGTCTTAGAATTTGGTAGAAATACATAATTTTAGCCAATTTATTTAACTTGGACATGCGCCATGATGGTATGTTATTTGGGATGGGATAATTAAACCATCATTATGAGTTAAATAATCGAGTACGATTAGTTTGACGTACTTTACGCTAGGTCTAGATTTGTATCTTTTTACAACACCTTGATAATGGTGATTGTTGATATTTTGGTGTTCGTGAGGTTGTGGTAAATATAGACCACTGTAATGCTATGATGGTATATCAGAGGTGTCAGAGGTGCAGAACATCTTCTTGGAAATTTCAGAAGTGGTCACCAAGACGAGAGGAGGATTTTGTGCTGGTTTATGTACTTATTGGAATGACGCCGAGAGAGGATAGTAGACGAACTAAATCTTTATCAGTCTATTCTTAACCAAGACACTGTTCACGAGTGTGTCATTTGAAGGAGTTGTCGGTGTTGTACTTGGAGGGGGAAACGAAATCTCTACATTATATAGATTATGAATTTTTTTTTTTTTTTTTAAAGGTCACAATTTGCACCAATGAATTGTTGCTAAGAAATTGATGACTATATGGAGGATGTAAAAAGTTCCATATTCATTTGAAGTGAGACAAGGAGTCAAACTGACACTTATTTATATTAAAGAAGTAGGGTGTGTCAAAGACAAGATGGTAAGACCGAACACCTATATAAGGAAGAAGTGCACGGTGTGTGTGCAAAAGTCATAGCTAGTTGACTTTTGAAGGATGGAATTACCGATTGACTTGTCATATCAGTAAATCTATCACAGATCAGTGGTGCATGGACTTAAGTTGCACAAGTTAGCTTTTGACAATGCTCCAATTTAAACAATGGGTGCAGACGGAAGTTAGTGGTACCAGATTAGATGGTACTTTCTGTAAACAATCGAGAAAGAGGATGTAAGGACTGAGGTTTATAACTTTTAGTTCTTTATTCATCTTGATGGAAACAGAATGCTTCACGATATGAAGCAGATGTTTCTAAGATAGGCAGGAGGAGGGAAAAAATGATTTTTGTCTCCCAGTCTAATATTTATTAGATACTCGAGATGGACCATTAGAGGTCACTGGATCATTGCAGCCAGTTTCTATACTGAAGTGGAAATGAAAGAGCATTTTTACGGATTTAGTTGAGGGATTGTTGACCTTACAAAAAGGGTCAGGATTCTGGTTGGGATACTGGTTGATTTCTAAATGAAATCAGCTGAATTTTTTGTTATTTCGAACTGGTAGAACATCAGTTCATATGACTAGAGTGGATTACGAGATGACTTAGATATACCAAAGTGGTGATTAACACTTTATATTAAGTTATGTCTGGTAGAAGGGAATATAGAAAGAGACGTTCTCAACAACCGATAGGATATTCAAATCTTTCGGTTAGTGTTGCGTTAGGAGTTAAAGTCTTAGTTTGTGTAATAATGACATTTGCTATTACCAGGGAAATGGAAGAGGTCAACTTTGATATTGAAGCTGACCTGGAGGTGGTGTTACCTTCTTATAATAGAGCTTAAGGTACTGGAGAGGATTAATGGATTCTGTGAATGATGTCGGAGTGACTGAGATGTAAAAAATTTGTAAATGTCTCACTGTGCACTCAGATGGTTATGCGTTCCATTGAGACATCTAATGTTGATTTTGGGGAACAAGTATGAGTAGAAACGAGTACATAACTGTCTCTCAGAAAAAAAATAAAAATTCTTGTGAAGAAGGTGGACGATTGATAATCGGATATCATTAGAAATTTTTGCCACTTCCTAAATCAAAATGAGAGTAGGACTAATCAGGAGTGGATGGTTGGTCTGGACTAATTGAGAATGTACATTTCATCATAGAAGAGATACTGGGGATATATATCCTAGTTTTTATGGAAAATTTGGAAATGTTTACCTCATTTCTCACATGGTTGGCACAAGGAGGTTAGTATGACAACGTGTGAGGTGTTTTATATTATCTAGTGTAGACCTCTTACCTGTCAATACGACCTTGGCTTCATTAATGGATACATCAGAGAAAAATACTCTCCTTTGTAATGGATTGCGCATGGTTTTGGAGGCGGTAGTGGGATGTTGGTAAATAGTCAAACTCGTATACTAGAGTTATTTATCAGGAAGTAGTTGCTTGTGATGTCTTCCATATAGGAGACAACAAATTTTTTGAAGGAAAGTCCATTTTTACTTAATAAATTGACTTTTCAAGGATTGTGCTTCTCTGCTGAGGCGTAGCCTATAGGTTAGCGTTACTAAAACATTAGCATTGGGTGCATAGACTTTATATGCGTCTATGCTATGAAACTTAGAGGAATATGGATATGTACCTTAGTATAACTATTGGGTAAGGATGAGTTATCATTAAATACATATTATTTTTCTGGTTCATAAATTTAGGACCCATATATTTGTATGAGGATTTGGAAATGCCATGGAGCCCATACACAGGGGTAGAATCCACAACGGAACGGAAATGAATTTTAATAAAAACAATTCAAAGTTCGAGGGCGGAATTCCTTTTATTAGGGAGGAAGAATGTAATACCCCTAGTTTCAAAATGATATAATTGGAAATTAATTGTTTTATTTTATTGTATTTTAGTTGTTTACGTGGCTTCATGTTATTTGTTTATTTGTGTATTTGCTTGTTCTTCATTAATTGATTAATTGTTTTATTTAACTGGATGGTTGGTCAATAACTGGTTATTTTGTTTGCCTGTTTATTTGCATTAATTGACTAAGTATTATTTAATTGACTTGTATGTTTAATTGGTCATTTAATTGTGTTTTTATTTTCTTTAATTGAATTAAATTAGTATTAATTGTTTAAATGTTTTGTTAGGTTATTTAAACGAGTTAATTAGGTTAAATTATTAGTGTATTTAATTTTAATGTTAAATTAGGGTTTTGGTTTTTATGGATCACGTATTTGGCCGACTAGAGTTTAGTTGGGTTTCCGTCTCTAATTACAAGTAGACTTAGGTTTTACATATGCCTATATATATACTGTTATAAGTCTACAAAGGGTTTTTAGAACCTTATTTATGTACAGAGACTTAGAGAAACAGAGAGGGAATTGTGAGAAAAATAGAGATAGTTTCGTTAGGGTTTCTACTGTGGCTTAAAGGACGGACCTAAGAGGAGGGAAGGTTGAGCAGTAGGAGGTTCAATGGCAACTAAGGTCATCGAAAAATTTAGGAAGAAGACGGTTAAAGGTTTCAAACTGAAATCTTAAGAGGCAAGTTATTTTCTCTCTCTCTCCCGTTGGCCTGTGTTCTGTGCATACCTAGATAGTCTCTAGGGTTTTAATGGATCATTAACTGAATCTTGTATGCTTATTATATGTTAAATTGATCATTTGTATGCGTTGAATTAACTTTGTTACAGTTTTGCAAGTTTGGTGTTCGTAGTCTGTTTTTAAAGCATACAAATTGGTATTGTTTTAGTTATTGTATTAATTCCCACTCTTATAAACAAAGGATTGGGGATAATACTGGATATATATTAAACTATTTAGATCAGTATTAATGAAGAACAGTAAGGTTGGGAATCGCCGGAGGCGAGCAAGACGAAACAGAGACGTAGAACGGCTTCAGGGAATGAGAGAGCAGGCTTCCAAAAGGAGGGAACCAGTTCCCTCATCAATGGAGCCGGCTCCAAGGAGTGTGGAGCAGGCTCCTAGCTCCCAAGAGCCTACTCTCCTATGTAGGGAGGCGGCTAAATGATCTATAAAGCCTACTCTTAAGTTTTGAGAGCAGGCTCCCTTGTTTAGACTTGTTTCAGAATAGTTTTGGGCACTATTTTGGAAGTGTTTGGTATTCTAGATTGTTTTAAGGACTAGACTGAGGATTTTAAAAGTAATTTCATGGGATTTTAAACTCTCTAATTGCATAATTTGATCCATAGTGCTAATAGAATGAGCAGTATAAAAATAAGCAACTTTGCACCGTATTAATGGATAAGAAAGACTAAATTGTTTAATCTTGTTTTAACAATTTAACGGACTGTATCATGGATTCTAAACATGATATTAAGCTATATTAGAACCCATAGTGCATAATTTATCTCTATATGTTAATGGTTTCACAGTGTGGAAGTTTTAAGCAATGTCGCACACCATTGACGGATATAAAGTATATAGTTGCTTAAACTTATTTTAGAAACTTAGATGATGGGAGTATGATTTCTAAATTTGTTTTGGGTGCATAATAGGGTCTTATACATATTAGATTTTGTTATATTTTTCTTAGATTTTAATTGAGGAATTATTAACTTATATTCTATCAATTATCTGGCTTTATGTGTTAGATTATAATTGCTGAATTATAATGTTAAATTCTGTCAATTATCTGAATTTATGTATTGGATTATAATTGCTGAATTATTATATTAAATTCTATCAATTATCTGGATTTATGTGTTGCAAATTAATTGCTAAATTATTATATTAAATTCTGTCAATTATCTGGATGTCATGGATTGTATGCACCGGTATGGCATTCTGGGGATGGTTTAGCTCAAGAATACTAAGACCTACCCTATTGGAATAAAGGAATGGATTGTAAAATAGTAAATCCTAATTATGATTAAGTCAGATCGACTGAGTAAGTTGAGTGATTACCAGGACTAATTGTTATTTGTGGTTAAGCCAGATCAACTGAGTAAGTTGAATGACTACCTGGATTTATTGTATTCACGGTTAAGTCAGATCGACTAAGTAAGTTGAGTGACTAACTGGATTACAAGTCTTATGTCAGATCTATAAATAAGAGAATGACATATTATGGATTTAGACGGACTTTAGATATATGATTATGGTATCACGATATGAGCTTGAGTCTCAGGATCGTTGGTTAGGGAGCGTATATGCATTGGGATGCATAGCTGGTTATGATGGTTGAGGTATACCCTGTTAGGTCTAGGTATTCATGCCCACCTATGGGTGCCTTTTTGCATGTTGCCTTCTATTCAGGTTGAGACCCTCATCATAGTCCAGTGAGAGTCTTGCAGTGTGGATACATATATATATATATATATATATATATATTTACGCTCTATATAGATATGGTAGAGATATCTAGGATGCATCTGCGTATCGGGTTTCTGTTTGGATTGTAGTTAGAATAGAACTTGTTTGTGGGCCTGACCCACTATTATTTTTCAGGTGACAGACGGTTCCTAGTCTTAGAGTTTGTTCGAGCTGAACAAAGATGGTCACTCATTCTTCCGACGACGTAGGAGTTTTCTTCATGGTTTACCATTGAGTTATTCTGCAATTGTTATTTTTTTTAAGTATTGGATATTTTTTTTATTAGGGGTCCACCAGGATGGATTCCTGAGTTGTATAAGATGGAGAATGATTTGTATCAAAAGATTTTTTTTATCAATGGAAGTGTTTGGTTTATCATTTTAGTTCTTTTTAACATTTATATTTATTCTTGTTAATCTTAATTGTATTCTATTCTCATTAATTGCTAATTGATTTGATATCCTTGGGTAATCAGGCGTGGGCCTGGCCAACCCGCATTCGGAGATCCAGGGGTATCACACATACTTGAGGTAGTTTTCTCCCAATACTTGTTTGCAATATTGGTGCCTCTTTTGTGAGAATGAGCTTAATATTTGTGGGTATCATTTCTGAAAACTGACAGATGTTCTGTTCCTCAGTATTTCATTAGTTGGGGTTTAGGTTGCTAAGAGTAGCAGTTATAAGATGTAAGAATGATTTTAGATGAATCATCCACACCAAGATTGCGGGCTACTCTTTAAGTGTAAACTGTGGATTCATTATCGGAAAAAAGAACAAATGCGGAAGCAAGAGATGAAAATAGACCAAATATAGAATTATCACCACAATAAATATAACAATTCAAGCCAATAAAAATTGTATATAACATTAATAATTCTACACAAGATAAATATATATCATACATGCTTAAATCAACGAACCCTAAGTTAAATGTGAGGATTTCCTATAATATGGAAGATTCAACTAAGGCCAAAGAACAGAGACAACCGAATGATTGGGTGATTTTTGTGCGCCCCACCATGGATAGGGGTCTTTGTTGCTATGGAAAGGTTCCTTATGAATTTTTTTAATTTTTTTAATTTTAATTTTAATTTTATTTTATTTTTTGTTGTTTATATCTTTGCTATTATGCTTGGTCCCAAGACAGCAAACCTAAAGAGGTACTGATCTTCTCTTATGTACATAGCTCTTATGTACGTACATATGTATATTTACACACATTATATGCATACAATCTTTTAATTCTTAAATGCTTTGTCAACAGATCAACAGATATCCCAACAATTATAAATAATGTGTATATGTATATATATATATATTTGTGTTGAATTAAAATTTAAAATTTGATTCTGTCATGATTTTTTATTTTTTTTTTCTTTACTGGGTAGAGAATGTAGCCGAGTATGGGTTGTTCCACAATCTACCTTAACTAAAAACAAACTATAAGATATTAGTAGAGGCAGCAAACCTGTACACAAAGTTTTCCTTTTTCAATAGTCCTCCTAAAAGAAATGCCTTTGAGACAAGGTTTATATAGAGTTTATAAAGTCCTAATCCCTCAGAATTGTCTAATTTTATTTTAACAATTTAACGAACTGTAGTATGATTATAAAGCTTGTTTTGGATGCATAATAGGGTCATTTGTTTATCAGACTTGATCTATGCTTACTCCGGATGCTAATTATTGAAATAATAAACTTCGTTCTGCAATTACATGGATTATGTTTTGGTTATTAAATTGCTGAACTATTAAACTATGTTTTGTCAATTATATGGATTAATGTGTTGGACTTTAATTGCTGAATTATTATATTAAAACCTACGTCGAATTTTTTATATGGATTAATGTGTTGGACTTTAATTGCTGAATTATTATATTAAAACCTACGTCAAATTTTTCAAGTCATTTTTCAAAACTTTGTCAACACAAAAATCTTTCACATGTAATAAAGGAGGAATAGGATGTGAAACAAGACGGGTGTCAACTTTTGGTTGCACCGGTTCACTCTCTTCCTTAGAAACACCAACTTGATTGTCAATAATCTTCTCACTTCTCAAGGTTGTCATCGCGTTGACATGTTCAATTATGGGACCTTTCGATGAGGAATTGGTTTCCACAACAAATTATTGCTTTGGTGGGTCATTTAAAGGCATCTTCCCTTTTTCTCTAGCATTCAAGGTACTAGCTATTTGCCTGACTTAGGTTTCTAGCTTTGCAATGGATTGAGAGTGAGAATGAAGTAATTGAGTATTTGCCTTTAGAGTACCAAAAGCGGTCA
This sequence comes from Cornus kousa, assembly GCA_025631255.1. NCBI lineage: Eukaryota > Viridiplantae > Streptophyta > Magnoliopsida > Cornales > Cornaceae > Cornus > Cornus kousa. Next base: position 8,635 of record JAOTQH010238205.1, read on the forward strand.
ACACTTTTTCCTAAAAAATGGGACTCCTAGAATTTCCTTGAGAATAAGATGATTGATTAGGAAAATGAGAGTTAGAAAATTGATTTCCATGTGATTGAAAGGATGATCTATAACCTTGGGAACCTTGGATTTGCATTGGGGGCACAACATACTTGCCTTGCTTACTTAATAGCCATTTCTCCTTTTATGGAAACAGTGGTAGCTGTTGACAACCTAACCACGATTGTACAAATATGCAAATTACATTAAAACAATACATAATTCATTAATATATATATATATAGCTAATAAAAAAGAAATGTGCTTTGAGCACTTTATTTCTTTTAGATCTGAGGAACTGCAATTTATCAGAAAAGAGCCTGCTCTTTTATCAAAGAGCTTGCTCTTTCAAATCAAAGAACTTGTTCTTTGCTAAAGGAGCCATCTCTTTGCCTACTACACGGCTTCTGCTTCATCTCTGGTAACTTCCAATGATTCCGTTCATCTATGTTAAGGGCATGATTCAGGAAAAGCTAACTATTAGCGAGTTTAGAAGGGCAAAACTGACCTATCCATTTTTTTTATGGAAGATATATAGAAGATTGATTAAAAGGATTATTTTGGGGTAAAGGATTAGATGAATTTTGGTATTGTCCCTAAGATTGGCCAAAAAGTATAAAGCTTTACATTGAATGATAAGTTGGTGGTGTTGTATTGTACATTATACCATGATAAAGACTTGTCATATAGTATGCCATTTTAGACTTGGAATCCTAAGACATGGTTTGTGTGACATCAGAGTACGCGAACAATGTGAGCACTACAAGAATGATCATCACCAAGACTTGGATGGCCTTGGAGAAGGCTTGCTTGATTCTTCCTCCACGAGTCATGACCTTTGATTTGTCGCTTGACAACAAAAATGTTTCGAGAATCTACTCTTTGTATGAGAAGATGTTTCTTTTTCGACAGTCGGGGAAGGGTATTGGTGAATATTATAGCGCTTTCAAAGGATTGTTGGATGAATTAACACAATACCACCCACTGACTACTGATCTTGAGGTACTGAAATGGCATTGAGAGAATTTTATGTGCAGTTTTCTTTGCATTGAAATGACCTCCACATGCCAAACTATGACAGAAGGTCAGAATACTGTGAAACTCACTCCCAGGAACACATCTACGAATGACTTGATCAGCACAGTATTTGAAAAACTGGGGTTAAAATATGAACTTAACCACCCTTATTCATAGAGTAAGTAGGGGTGCATGCAACACACATGACTCTGGATATGGAGAGACATAATTATTAATTTAAATTCAAAAGACATGTCTGTTGGTTTAATCCCAAAAGAAAGAATTGATGAAAACGAGGTCTAAGTTTACAAAAACACTATAAAGAGGTAAAAATATGAATTAGTAAAAAGAAAAGAGGCTCATAGGACTGAACATTTTTAGTAGGTTTGGTATGCTACAAGCTATTATTAGTGATGGGGGTGCTCACTTCTATAATAAGTATTTCTATACCGTGGTACAAAGATACTCCCAACATTGAACTATCCAATACATAATACCAAATATTTGGGACATCGCGTCCGGACGCAGGAACTCGCGTCCGGATGCCAACTAGCAGTACCTCGCATCCGGACGCCAACTAGCAGTACCTTACGTCCGGACGCGAGCCTACGAGCCCCCATTTTGAATCCTATTTTAAGAATGAGGATATATATGTATATATAAATTGAAGAACAATTTTTTTTTTTTTTTTGAGTTGCAGGATCAGTCATCAATTTTCATACACGTAATTTTATCAAAGGAAACCATTATCACTTTCATCTCCGCCACCATTTTCATTGCCATCCAGTAACACCACCATTTCTTTTAAAAAACAAATTCATTGCATACATACCATTTCTTTTCTTTCCAATTTTTTTTTATACCTTGGTTCTCAAAATCATCAAATTCACCTGCTTATCTCAATTTAACACAAATCAAAATAAGATTTCAAGTTTATTCCCCCTTAGAATGCATGTAAGTGTGAACATATGCAAAGTGAAGTATTCTAGGAATCAAAATCATCAAATTGTAAATTCCCTGACAAAGTGGACGCCTCAAGAGGATCATTGGAAAGGATAAAGGAAAGGCTCTCCTCAAGAGGTGTCTTTAAGAGCATTAAGGGAGTAGACTCTTCCACAGTTTCGTCCAAAACACACTTATTTGCTATATTTGTTTTCGAGAAGCATCTTTTTAGCTGTGTGTTATTTATTTCTATCATTTTCTTTTGAAGTTCTTATCATGAATTATGTTTTTGTTGACATATGGTCTGGAAAGTGATATTGGTTGGCATGCTATAATGTAAAGGGTAAAGGTCCATGCCCGAACCCCAGGGCATACAAAGGGTTTCTTATTTAACTGGACATTAAAACATGTAAGATAAAAATACTACACCCGCATGAAGATCCATTAGTAATCGGCTTGCTAGTGGCCAATTGCTTAGTCAGATAAGTACTGATTGACCTTGGCAGTAGTGCCAATATTATAACAAAGTGGACTTTCGATCAGCTAAAATTGGCTACAAATCAAATTCACCCTGATATATCCTCCATATTTTGCTTTACTTTGAATCATGTTCCTTGATTCTTGAGAAAAATATGATTCCTCCCCTATTATTGTATATATGGGACAAATGTGATTGGGTTGGATATTTATGGCCCTGTGAGGTCTCCCCGAGGTTTTTGAGAGGGCCCGTTTGGGGCACTTTTAGGGTTTTACTATAAATAGGAGGTTACAAAATTAAAAAGTTATCTTCCCCTCCCTTCATGGATGACCAGAAGCTACCATGGCAGCCCGACACTATCCAACTAAAATGACCATAACTCCTAACATGAATTAAATTTGAGGATGTAACGACCCAAGTTTTTCAACCCGATAACGGATCTGAAATGCGGAAGCAAAAGATAAAACTAAGGCCTATAGGGTTACTACATGTCTATAAGACACCAATGTGACCCTCAACGAAGTCACATAGCCCAAAGAAAACAATTACTAAGGTGACGTCCCAAAAAGAGGCAAGAATGAGTCTAGGGGCAAAATGATCTTTTCCATAATGAAAGTGGGTGCTAATAAGCACACCATTAGAAATATAATGAAAAATTAATGAAAATGGACTCAAGAATCACCTGATTCGGAGTTTGGACGGAAAAGATATGAATTTAGTAAGAAGTGATATCCTTCGTTTGACAGTTACCATGACCCTATCTCTCTAAAACTATAATAACATTTACTAAAGTTGGAATTTCGATGCATGATTAGTATCCTTGGAAAGCTGACTTCAAGCTAATGAATTTAGGTTCAAGAATCACCTCATTTGGGTCAAAAATGAATAAATTATGGCCATTTGAAGTTAGAAGACCAATACTGAAACTGAATTGAACTTAGACTTGGGATCTAGCTATTTCGGTCGACCGAAATAGAGTTTCAGTCAACCAAAACTCATAGAATACTTCTTAAAAATGTGGTTTTAAAGCTTTACTGGTTCGGTAGACCAATTTTGGGCATCGGTCGACTGAATAGGGTCTGAACAGTAGAAAAGCCTACTGGAACGTGATTTTACTGTTGATAGACAAAACCATTTGCCATCGGTCGACTGAAATGGAGTTTCGGTCGACCGAAACACCTCGAAAATCTGTTACAAAGCTATGAAAATGGTTTTTAGTTCCATTCTAAGGTTGTACATGCATCCCATACAATCCAATCATGCTTAGAATCATTCTCTAACTTGAAAAGAGCATTTCTAACATGTTAAAACAAATGAGAACTTAAAACATGAACCAATGCATAAATTTTTGTATAAATCTTCATAAATCATCCATAATTAGTTTAAAAGTCAAAACTTATGAGTTTTATGAGATGTAAGCATGCACGCAAACGTAAAATGATGTAATAGACGCGCTACAATGGTTTACGAGCTCAATAGACATCATATGCAAAATTTGACCCTTCAATGGATGAATTTTCTTAAATTTCACATACAAACTATGAAGACAAAATAACATACATGGCATATAAGTATCTTTGGCCATTGGCCTCATTACATATATGTCTAAAGAGTGTCAGAAGGTACATTTAAGTGTACATTACATGATTGGAACAACAAATACATAGTTTGTCATACTAAGCAAAATAAGTTGAGATATGCTAACAAGTGCATTCTCTAACATAGCAAAAACACTCCAAAGAGTCTAGTAAGTCTAGGTTTGTTGTGCATCCCACAATATCGCTTCCTTACCTGAAAAACTTCGGGGTGAATAAACAAGTCTAACAAGTTTATTCGTAGGGGATGAGCATGCATATGCTTAATTCATTTACAAG